>CM071146.1:0-90000 GCA_036417725.1 Clanis bilineata | reverse complement strand
TCCGTCCCCAATCCCTTCGATTTCCTCCTTTTAGGTTGGCAACGCACCCATGATTCTTTTAGTGTCTTGGGTTTCTATGGGCTGTGGAGATCACTTACCAAAATCACTTAAAAAATAAGTAAGCATAACAAATTGGATCAGCCGGGAACTGTATATTTTTCCGGAATAAAAAGCAGCCATGTGTTATATAATGTAGATAAATACACCCATAAATAATAAATACACTCAACAGTCACACACATAGTCCAGACCCCACACTAGGTGTAACCTGTATCGTGGGTATCAGAAACTACGAGAGACTTTCGGTCTCCCAACACCCAGACCCGAAACAAATATCTGTGGGCCACACAGACATTTGTCTCGGTGCGGGAATCGAACCCGCGACCTCACGTTTCACAGCCGGCTACTCGCCCGCAGCGCCACAGAGGCGCTAATACGTAGATTAACAGTATTTTTATAGTATGTAGTATGTACTATGTACATATCTTAATACGTCCGTGTCATCATATTTTATGTTGTTAAATTACTTTCACCATAGTGTCTAGTGTCTAGTGTCTAGTGTCTAGTGTCTACAACAAACAAGGCCTTTATGCTTATGTTTTACACACGTTGTTATCTCGTGGAAGATAATTCGTATTTTTATAATGAAACTTTATTATATTATTATAATTCAAGCCTGGAAAGTACAGACTATTTTATTTTTAGTTGTTGCAGTATTTATGCACTGATGTAGTATTTTAGTTATAATAGAATTAGATTTTTTGTGTAGCATATACATAAACTGTGACATTGACACAAAAAAACCTAAGTTCAAAACCAAAATTATCGTATTAGGTACGTATATCAAGACCATAATTATAATGAGAATGATCGTTCATTCGTTGGGTAATTTACTTCGTTTGCTTAAGTCGATTTAAGGACGATTTATTATTATGCATCGTCGTCGAGTCGATCTAAAAGAGTTCTAAGTCAATCTCAGAAAAAACGTATAGTGTATTGTGTGATGACTGATGTGTGACTGTGTGCAATGTGTACAGAACAAACGCGACGGTACGGGGGGTGCGGGTGTTGCGGGTGGGGTGCGAGGGTCGGCGCGGCGGGCGGTGCGAGGGTCGGCGCGGGGGGCGGGGCGGCGGGCGCGTGCGACGACACGTGGCGCGTGTGTCTCGCCGAGGGCGTGGGCGCGGCGCTGCTCGTGCTGCTGTCCTGCCTGCCCGGCTGCGTCACGCCGCCGGTCGAGCCGATGCACGGCGCCATCGCGTCCGGATTCGTCGTCGCCATGCTCGTACAGGTATCAGGTATCGTTCAGTTCCGTGAGGGCGCGTTCACCCGACGCACAGTCGGGTGTCGGTAACGTGCGGTGTCCGCTCGACAGTGCTTGGACCACATATCCGGCGCGATGATGAACCCGACGGTGACGCTGGCGGCGGTGCTGTGGGGGCGCGTGGGGCGGGCGCGAGGCGCGGCGATGGTGTTGTCGCAGCTGGCGGGCGCGACGGTCGGCGGCGCGGCGCTGCAGGCGGTGCGGCCGGCGGGCGCGCGCGCGCTGTGCGTGACGGCGCCGGCGGCGGGGCTGTCGCCGGGCCGAGCGGCGGCGCTGGAGGCGGTGCTGGGCGCGTGCCTGGCGCTCGCGAACTGCGCGGCGTGGGACGTGCGCAACACGGGGCTGCGCGACTCGTGGCCGCTGCGCATCGGCACGTCGGTGGCGGGCATGTCGCTGGCGGCGGGGCTGCTCACGGGCGCCAGCATCAACCCCGTCCGGAGCTTCGCGCCCGCGCTCTGGAGCGGCGTCTGGGACCATCACTGGGTAAGTCGCTTCCGCTTACTGCCCACAGACGGCCGCTACCGAATGAACGGATACATACGGTCACCCTCGCGTCGCCGTCGGTGTCGAACTGAGTTTGATCGCATTGTCCGATGATGTTCGCACGTGCCGCATCACTCATCTGTGGATTGTGACCGCTTTATTTATTAACACTTCGTCAAACTCGCAGGACAGTCTGTGACTCACTCGGTACAAATATTTGGATTGGATAAATCGCTACGACTCATTACTTAGCACCACGAAGTAGGAAAAACAAGTTTATATTTTCGTGCTCAACATCGCCTCGCATGTACGTGACATTACTTATGCCAATAGATAAATATTAGATACGACCACAAAAACCTGCTAATTTAGATCAATAATCGACAATTTCATGTTATCAAAATAATAGACTATCAAATAGTTAACGCTTGTCTCTTAGCTCGATCTACACGGCTAAGTGTTTGGTATTGATCATGTGGGCCGACGAATTGTTATATAATATCCGTCAAACGTGCCGATGATAAAATCGCGTTCGGCGTTTCAATTCTGAAATAAATTGAATGCACAGTGATAGTTGGGTACATCTTCCTCATCGAAATTACAAACCGCAATGTCTATTTACCGTATACGAATTATACCTTCTTCTTCTAAAAATTTGGCGATATAAAGTAGTAGATACTTGTAGTACGGTTTTCAGTAGAGCTATGATTAAGTTTCCCCAATGGTCATGAGATATCTAGATCTTGATGGAGTTTTGGCGGCAATTCCTTCAAAGAAATTTCCGAACGATCTAACAAAGCCAGCTAACACGCCAAGACAAAACTCATTTTAGAACAAACCAATAGGGAACTTGCATGTGATCATTGTAAAGATCTAGGTCTCAAATAAACAGACCGGAAACAAAAACATAAAAATATGCACAAATCATTTAATTATCGCCAGTCAAATATTGACTTACAAAACCGCGTAAAAATTGCTCTTTGTTGACATCTCAGTTGACACTGACGGCTAGTGACATTGTCTATAATGACGTTTCCCCAAAAATTTTGAAGCTATTTCATTAAATAAAATACCTGGAAACACTGCTAAATGCAACGTCACTTGAGTTTTGCCATAACGTTCCATTATACGTAATTTCTAATTAAGATGTTTCGTACAATATTATACACATATTTCATCATATCACATTTCAAGGTTTTGTTTATTGATTTATCAACACAATTTCTCGTTATAATTTTTGTGCAAGTTCCCCATTACAAACATCCTATAATATTATATTGTCAATCATCGCTGAAGTATAGTGCATAAAACCGAAAATGAAATCACATCACTTTTAAACAACAAACACAATTTTAGAAAATAATATGAAATAAATTTAACAAGCTGCTCTCGCTCTGTCAGAATTCCCGGAATTCAGAATTATTTTTTTTAAAAATAGGACAACTGTCACTTATGTGCAGGAAGTAGGATGGTCAAACGAGCAGTGTTTCAATAATATAACATGTGATGTGATAAGTATTTGTGTATGTGTATGTGTATGTGTATGTATGTGTATGTGTACAGGTGTACTGGGTGGGTCCGCTGGGCGGGTCGGCGCTGAGCACGGTGCTGTACATGTGTGCGTGGCGGCCCGTGCACGCACACGCGCACACACACGCGCACACACACGCGCCTCCCGACACGCACCCCGACACGCGCGCCATCGTCATCAAGACGCAGCGCGACCGCTGAACCACCGCTGAACCATCAACCGACACTCTCTGTTTGTGACGTCCTCTTCTCCATTATATAACGTTATTACTGCCTACTGCATGTTTCATTTGAAACAGGACCTTTCCCGGGACCGGCTCCCCGGGGGAATGACGACAGATTAAACCGAATCCTTTCTTCGACGTGATTAAAAAAATATGTTGCGCCGACCCCACGTTGAGATGCGATAAGTGCAGGTAAAAATAAAAAATCGTATACGGTATATCGTGTATCAGTAGTGTAATTAGAGTGTTGGATCGTTGCGCGGCGCCGCATGCGGCCTGCGGCATGCGGCATGCGGCATGCGACATGCGACATGCGACATGCGGCATGCGACATGCAACATACGAGATGTATAACACGGAACTTGGAACAGTTTTAGGTAAATATAATTGTTCACAATAAATTCATTTAATTACTTACACATTACATATCACACTACGTTTCCACTTCTAGGTTTTTGGAACATTTCAATTACCTACCTACTGACAACGTGGCGGCTTTGATTTGTTTCTTTTTGCCTTCTTCCAAATGTGACGTATTGACGCGACCGCGGCGTGTCGAAAGTAATAAACAAGTAAGTACATAATTAAGCTATTACACACATAAACTCACGCATGTATCCCCGAAGGAGTACAAAGAGGCGCACTAACGACCTAGAACACCACATTTCGCCGAACTTATTTCCGCCCCAGGTGTAATAATGGGCCTACCGCCATATCGGTCACAAATTCCAGACTCCGGGCTGACACTGCATTGAAAATAAACAATACGGCTGACCCGGGGGTCGTTCCACACGTACTCGAGACCTCAGAACAGTAGCTCAACCATGAGTTTGTTGCACGTATTTAAGCGAGCGAGGACGTAAAATATTTGTATGAAAAACACCCCAGTGCCCCCAGCGGTTACGCGAGGAACTAAAATTGGTACCATGAGAATTACAGATTTCGACCCGTAAAAAACCTGAGATAATTCGATAGCGACTTACCAAGGGGGGAAAGTTGCTATCATATTCATAATAACTTAGTAGAACGTAATAAGATCTCAATAGTACGTTTCATAAAAAAATTATTCATAATCGTTTAATAGCGTTAAAACGTTCTAATGTTCGATAGTGAAAACATGGCCTATTCCAATCAACTGTTTCAAGTTTGATGTTCTTTCTTAATGACATTAATTTTGTTGTAGTCTAGGACCCCATCTAAGATTATAGTTTCAAAGCTTGCCAGAGATAAAAATAATGTTTTTTTTCTGTAACCAGCAACATTGTATTCGATAAACATATTTTAGTTATCTTTTAGCTAAAGTAGAAAAAAGTAGGGTTATGCGTTCGATAAGACCAGGATTTCATTTGAATAAGGGGGTTAGGTTTTATTGGGTAGTTGTACAAAAAAGGCACCATGAGCCACTATTACTATACACTCTAACGAACAATACCAACACCAAAGCAATAACGTAACTCACTGGTTTAATTTGTCGTGAAATACATAAAATCTTAAACATTTAGCTTTGGGGTGACTTTATGGAAATGTATTTTTAGCTTTGTCAGTAGAGATGCACATTTAGTTGTTTTTTAACTTTGCAACAAACTCAATTTTTCGAAATAAAGATCGATAATTTGATGCCTTAGATAAATAATGTAATAGATCGGGCGTTTAAGTAGTAAAATCAAGCATAAGTGAGATAGATAAATGCAATTTAGAGTGTGCCACCTCAGCCGCAACTTTGTCTGTGTAATTTATGCAAGAACCACTTAAGAAGCATTAAATTAAACAAAATTTTATATAATTTGACACCTCCAGTGCTAATTTAAAATCATGCGGATGAAACCAGCAGAAAAACTCATTGTATATCTGTAATGGAATTATAATCTACATTAAGAGTATAACATAGGCTACTAAACTTTGAGAGAAAGTACGTGACTTAGGTCGGTCCGTCCGTCACCCCGTTAGTCACCCCGTCCGCCACCCCGTCAGTCACCTAGTCGATGACCTCTTCAGTCACCCCCATATCACTCCTCAGTCTCTCCGACATTCATCCCGTCGGTCAATATTAAAAAAAAATTTCAATTCGAACTAATAGTTCTTAAAATGTAAATTTCCTCGTTTTTGACACATTTTCAGGGTTCCGAAGCCAAATGGCAAAAAAGGAACCCGTATAGTTTCGCCATGTCTATCTGTCTGTCTGTGTGACCACTGTTTATCTCAGAGACTATAAGTACTACAGTGCTGTAATTTGGCACGAGTATACATATCTATCAAACTAAGAAAGTCGTGAAATAAAATCTTGAAAAATATTTTTTTAAGGTACCTCCCCTACACGTAAAGTGGGGATGAATTTTTTTTTCTCGACTATCCTATGCTGTGGGGTATCGTTAGATAGGTCTTTCAAATCAATTTTCCGATTGGAGGGTCTGTTTTGGAAATAATAAACTTTAAAGTGAAAATTTTTGGTTGAGTAGGGCGTCCCCCCCTCTATTTCCGAAACGGTTGGTTTTAGATACGTGAAAAAATTCACAATAGTAGCATATATCATGAACTTCAAAGGAAAATTATAACGGCTAACGAGGCTTTACAAGTTAATGAGTAATAGACGACCAAAGCAAAAAGAAAAAAAAATCGTATAAGTTATTTTCAATATCACTTATATGAAGTTGTTAGTTATGTAAAACAGGTTGTAAATATGACTTTATGGACCATACATTTAAAATGATGTCTAATCAGTTAGTAACGGTCGCCTCCTTGGTCTAGTGGCAGCATTTACGGGTTGGGGATCGGGAAGTCCTGGGTTCGATTCCAAGGTCGGGCAAAGCAAATTTTCTAATTTAATTTGGACTGGATTCCTTATAGGGGCTTGACATCAGGCAGGCGGCCGTTCGTAAAAAATAGGCCAAATCCTCTCTGCAACATGCTTGAAAAGGTGTGCTGTGCCGACCCTATATTAAGATAGGATAAGGGCAGGTATAAAAAAACAGTTACCCTGACTTCGGAACCCTGTATTGTGCGTGATCAGATATGTAGCATGCACTTGCCCGGTTTTATTCATTTATGCTCCGCTCCTATTGGTCATAGCGTGATGTTATATAGCCTATAGCCATCAGATAGCCACATAAATAGGCTATCCAACACAAAGTGAATTTTTCAAATCGAACCAGTAGTTCCTGAGATCAGCGCGTTCAAACAAACAAACTCTTCATCTTTATATATTAGTGTAGTTAATAAGTATAGATTACATCAGAATAACCCATTCATAGGCCACTTTTATCGCGGAAAATAAATTTGCACGCGAACGGAGTCGCGGACCACACCTAGTAATTATAAGCACGTTCTTTATAAAGGTAATGCAATATGCATGTTCCGAACCTGGTGTAATGGCAAATAAATGAGATTAAAACTACATTTATTTTATTATCTTGTAAATCTTTTAAAACCATCGAAATAAATCCCATGTAGTTAGATATCGTTAATCAAATTAATCAGCTACGTATCCACTCGTATCAGCGACTAATCCAGATTTGGATGGACCCGCGAATAACAACGTTCAGGACTATAGAACAAGTAATAAATACATAAATAAGTACTTGTATAACGTCCATTTATACTGTCTATCGTAATTAAACAGTAGCCAGTGATTAACAGTGCTTATATTATCAATCTTAGGAAATGCGGGACAGTGACAGATATAAATAACACTAGTGCGTGAAGTTAATCAGGATTAAGGCAGTGATTCGTTAGGCGATGTTACACAAGATAAATGAACTTGTTGCGTATGAGTACCAGATGTGTGACACAATTAATCCACAGGCAAAAGGTAACATTTTGAGAATTACTGAAGTTTGAAGAATGTCGTAAACTTTGCTCAGGGCCTTCAATGTGCGTAGTGGCCGCGTGCCATAGTATTACGGGCTCCAAAACGACGAAATTAAATCAAACAAATTGTTAGTCGACATTCATGTATTGTCAATTGTTTCTCTCTCACAATAATAACTGAATGAATCATAACTGAATGTTCGCGTTCGCGGTGTCGTTCGTGTATGATCGGCTCCGTGCAATTTTAATCTTAAAAATATATAAAAGTACAATTGCAGTTCACAAGTGATTTGTTAGTGATATATAACGCTCATAGCTAATTGTGAAAGTGAAATTCATAGTGTTATCGAAGAAAATAAAAAGAAACAACAACAACCTCCATCGAAGTGATAAAGTGACAACGGTACTTTATTTGTCATCTTTAACATCATCACTGCATAGAAAGGTGCTTCATGATTAATATTATGAAACTTCATTCGTGAATATGGATATTTAAATCATCAGCCCTATCGTGATTTAGAATTTACTTACTTAAAACGATATACCACTGGCTGCGGGTGAGCAAAACGTAACCAAATAAAGTCACCCTCAATTTTAACAATAACAACCAAACGTTGGGTTACGACGCATATATTCGTCACCTCTATCGAGAGCGAAATCAGCCTAACGGCGCAAGGAGTAATACCGACGCCAGTGGTCGTGTGATCGAACCCGCTTGAAATTAGATTTTTTTAGAAACAATAAATTTCTTGAACAAAATGACATCAAAACAATGTGGCGGATGTCCGAACTTAATTAAAGATAAAAACTATCTTCAATGTATGCACTGCCACGCTTTGTATGATCTGTTGTGTGCAAATGTGTCGCTGAAACGGTTTAATACAATGACAAAAGAGCATAAACAAGATTGGATGTGCCCGGCGTGCTGTATAAAACAACCTAAGACCGACAATCAAAATACACCTGTACGCAATTCGCAGATTCGCTCGGATAACCTTCCTAGTGCCTCAAACGTAGAAGACAATGTTACTAAGCGGAAAAAAGGCTTGCCTCAACCATCCACTTCATCATATGATGGAGATCATGAGAGTACTGTTAATTGCTCAAATCCCATCAGTTCTGATCTAACGGTTTTGATTCGTTCTGAAATAATCGAAGCTTTACAATCTGAATTACCAAAAATATTACATCAAGCATTAAGTTCACAACTCAAACCTTTGCAGAAACAGATTTCTGATCTGATTGATTCTGTTGAGTTTATTAATAAAAAATACGATGAGGTCAACGCCTTACTAAAAAGTCGTGAAGAAGATATCAAGCACCTAAAATGTCAAAATGAAGAGCTAAATAGAACCGTAACTGATCTATCCGTCCGCCTATCTAACCTCGAACAGTATAATAGAGAGTCGAACATTGAGATACATGGGCTACCGGAATTTAAGTCCGAGAATTTAGTTCAAATCGTTACTCAAATTGGTCATGTAGCTGCGCAACCCATACCTGATACCGATATACTATCTTGTTTTCGAGTACCCAAGATTAATTCTAACAGCAATCGCCCAAGATCCATAGTTGTCAAACTACGAAGCGCCCGTTGTCGTGACGCTATTCTTACAGCTGTTCAAAGATATAATAAAAAAAATAAAGACAGACTCAACACAAAGACAATCGGTATAGGGGGAGATAAAAAACTCATATACGTATGCGAGCATTTAACACCTGAGAGGAAATCGTTACATGCGGCCGCCCGGATGAAAGCTAAGGAATTATCCTATAAATACATTTGGGTCCGAAATGGCAAAATCTTTATGCGCAAAACAGAAAACTCACAGGCGAAATTAATTAAAAACATTGACCAGTTGAACAGCATTCACTGATAACTGTGCTATTTAGCAATGTGATTGATTAATAAATCATCATCATGTTGCGCTTTTATTACCAAAATCTTCGAGGTATGCGTACTAAAACCAATGAAATTTATATAAACATTCTACAGAACAACTACGATGTGATCATATTCACAGAAACATGGTTAAATCCTAACATAGCTGACTGTGAATTTATAGATAGCAGATATCGTGTCTATCGTCGTGACCGAACTATAACCGAATGCTCTCCTAAAGCTGACGGAGGAGGCATAATGATCGCGGTTAAAAAAACCACTGATAGCTTGCGACTACTGCACAAAGAGAGCAAATGCGAAGACTTGTGGGTAGCTTTGAGTGTGATGGATAGAAACATACGTAAGGAACTGGGAATTTGTGTAGTATACACGCTTTGTTCATCCTCGCCCCTTAAACATCAGGAACTCGTAATGTTCTTGGACAATACAGCAAAAGTTGCTAGCGAATTAGATGAGATTCTTGTAGTAGGTGACTTTAACATGAGCTCTATAACTTGGAAGAAATGTGGGGATGATGCCTATCTTACTGCTGATAACTACCAAAATAAACTTGGACTTGCCTTAGTTGACTTTATTGCTTTAACCGGGCTGCAACAATTAAACCACATCGTAAATAAAGACAACAAACTACTTGACCTAGTTCTTACCAATGTTTCTTGCGAGGTAACGAAAGCTAGTTGCATTAGCAGGTTAGATGCGTATCATCCTCCGCTTGAATTGTGTCTGGACTTGAGCTCGAAATCATCCTTAGACAAAATTCCTCGGTCTGATTTCAATTTCTTTAAAGCTGACTATGAAAAAATTATATCATTTCTAAGTAGCGTTGACTGGTCTGAAAGCTTCGATAATTGTGTTAGCGTAGATGAAATGTTAAATATTTTTTACAACCAGCTAAACCTTGCATTCAGCAAATACGTTCCAAAGAGACAGCCATCCTCACGGAAAAATCCCATTTGGTTTACCCCGGAATTAATAAGACTTTTGAAAGAAAAGGAGAAGTTGAGGTGTAGATCGCGTAAGTATGGTAACCCCCGCGACTGCTATGAGTACGAAATAATTCGTTTGCGATGCAATAAACTCTTAAACATTACTTACAAGAGCTATATTCATACTATAGAAGGTAGCATTAAAAAGAATCCCCGAACTTTTTGGAACTTTATAAAACACAAAAAATCGTCATCAGCTGATTTACCGTCTTCTATGCATAATGAGCAAGAAACAGTGGTAGGGGGTTCTAATATCACTAACCTATTCGCGTCTCACTTCAGCGCAGTTTATGCCCCAGCTGCTTTCGTGAATATGCCTACACTCTCAAATAAACCTATAGATACATCCTTAGCGTACACATCTAACTTGTTCCGCCTCACGTTTTCAGAGAAGGAAATACTAGTTAAACTAAAACGTTTGGATCCTAATAAGGGCGCGGGGCCTGATAATATCCCACCACTTTTCATAAAGAGATGTGCGCGAGCTTTGTCGTACCCACTTAAAGAAATCTTTAATAAATCCTTGGCTACGGGTATTTTCCCAAAGGAATGGAAAAAAGCGCGAATTGTTCCCATTCACAAAAAAGGTGACAAAAGTAATGTTAAAAACTACAGACCGATTTCTATTTTGCCCGCTTTTGCTAAAATTTTTGAGTCACTAATTAGTCCGATATTGACAAGCCACACTAAGCCCCTTATACGAATCCAACAACATGGATTTCAAGAAAGAAAATCGGTAGTTAGCAATCTCAGTTCATATCTGACGACCCTTATTGATAGTGTTGATAAGAAGCTCCAGGTAGATTCAGTTTATACCGACTTTGCCAGCGCCTTTGACCTTGTTGATCACAATATCCTCATCAATAAGCTGCACGTCCAGTATGGTATTTGCGGTCAATTACTAAATTGGTTTTCATCTTATCTTGGTAACCGGGAACTGTCCGTTGTTATTGGTGGCCACGAATCTATAAAATATATAGCTACGTCTGGAGTACCACAAGGTTCCCACCTTGGCCCTATTCTTTTCTTGCTTTTTATCAATGACATTGTTGAAACTGTTCGTCATTGTCGGTGCTCATTATTTGCTGACGACATGAAAATATCACGTCAAATCGTATCATTATCAGATTCCTGCTTATTACAATCTGATTTGGACCGTATTCATCGTTGGTGCTGTACAAACAAAATGAAGTTGAATGCCTCCAAATGCCAGCACATTCAATTCACCAAAAAAAGAAAGGTCATAAAGACTCAGTATTTCATAAATAACGAAAAAATCTCTCTCGTAAATTATGTTCGTGATCTTGGTGTGTTATTGGATTCCAAGTTAACATTTATACCACATTACAACTTAATGGTTACAAAAGCCGCCAAAATGCTAGGATTCATCAGGCGGAGTACGAAAGATTTTAAAGGTACTGAGACTAAAATAATCTTATTTAAATCATTAGTACGAAGTATTCTGGAGTTTGGTAGCATCATTTGGAACCCATGCTACGAAGTTCATGCTCAACGCATAGAATCCCTGCAGCGATCATTCACAAGGCACCTGGCATATATTACACCACATTTAAGTAACAGGTGTTCATATGAGGAAAGGCTCTCTTTCTTTGGCATGAACACCTTGTCTCAACGCAGACGAATGCTCGATTTACTGTTCCTACATAGTGTCGTCAGTGGTTCGACTTTAAGTCCTGACCTTTTCGAACGTATTGCGCTCTGGGTCCCCAAAATTAATGCACGCTCGAAATACAAACCATTTTTTAAAGTACCCAAGTTTAGAACTAATATGGGACGAAATTCTCCCATTGCAAGGCTTACTTCAACCTATAATAACTGGCACATGCTTTTAGACCTAGACATCTTTCATGACCGGCCAGCGACATTTAGAAAAAAAGTTATAGCTATGTAACAAGTTATTATTTACCATCTTCTGTTTATTTTTCTTTTATTCTTATTATTTTTTTATTTTTATTCAAACTCTCTATTATTTACTACATACGGTGTTATTATCCGCTAATTTTATTACTTTAAATAGTTATGATTGTTCTGTTATTCACGGTAGAGCATTTTCATTATCACAAATTTTAGTATTGTCACTTGTATTGCATTAATACCATATACCTATTTCTTTAATGTCCTTTTAAATTTATATATAATCATTGATTACGTTGTGTACATCTGTTATAGAGGTAAACACTAGGCTATATAGTTATTGTAATGTTTTTTGTGTATGTTTGTGTTTGCTTTGTTGATGTGCCTAATAAATAAATAAATAAATAAATAAATAAATAAATAATTCCCGCCATCTTCGATTTTACGCGGTCAGTCGTTGACTAACTTATTATAATTAATTAATTATAAAACACAGGTGAAGGATTGTATAGCCATAAATTTGAAGAAGAATATTAAGAACAAGATTAATGATAATAATCAATTAACCAACGAATAAACAATACAATTATTAATTAGTACTCGTCATCGATCTTTCAGTAAGATTCCGATAGATGGCAGTGGTAGTCGTGGTTGCAATTTATTAACAGATAATAAGTGAAATCTTATGTTGCGTGCAGTATGCACGTTACAAATAAAATAAGATAAAGTTGTGTAGTAATGCAATTACAGAATAATAATGATTATGTTCTTATTAATAGACGATGTCAAAGTAAAGCTGTCACTAGATGGCGCTAGCTGCTATAGCTAAGTGCAGGGTCCCAGTGAATTGATTGTTACAATAGTGCCATAGTGCGTAATGTATGCAAGCTGGTAACATGGACAACATAAATACTAATTACATCGACGAACTGGGTTCAATTTTTCATAATTTTATGATATTAGGAATAAATAAAACTATAGCAGATTCTAAACAATGTAATGTTGGGTGACATATCACATGTTACAGATTCCCCACTTACAGTGCTCTCGTCTATGTTAGAGTCTATAATAAATAATTTCAATAAAACCTATAAAATATATAATAAAATTAAATATTTTATTATAAAGGTTTACTCGTGTTTTGTGCAAAATGTTACTGGAGTAACTTTATCTATATTTTTTGTACTTGATAATTTAAATCCATGTTTATCGCCCGAATGGTCAAACGCTACACAAATATTTAAGATGGCCATACCAATTTAAGCACTCGTTATTCTTCAATTTGGCATGCTAAAACTCAATGTAAATAAGCATGTAATGTAAGCAGACGCAGTTTAAGGCCCGCTTAACTAGCTTTTGATCGAGATTAATTTGAGAGTGCCTGCGAAGTGAGACTACTCTCAAATGCAACTAATATTATAAAGACGATAGTTTGTGAGGATGTGTGGATGTTTTGTTACTCTTTCACACCAGAATGGCTGATCAGATCTGAATGAAATTTGACACAGAGATGGATTATAGTAGCACATAGGCTACTTTTTCCCTGAAAAATGTACGATTTTCGTAGGATAGATTTGTTTTATTTAATAAATTTTCATGTTGTTTAATAATAGTTGTAAGCTAGTCTTTAATAATAATTATATAAAAAATATAGTTTTCATGTATTGTTTAATAATATATATCAATTATCCAGATATAATAGAGATATATTATATTCTATGTATACTACAGAAGTCTTTATATATACCCCTTGATTACAATAAAATGTATTTTTCCTCAAATTCATAAATATCTAAATAAGAATATAGCGTCTCTCAAAGCAACCAACAGAAATAAAATACTTCAAAAATAAAATTATGCATTCTTAGCATTCTATTAAATCCGATTCAACAAAAAAAAACCTTCTGCATTTATTGCCGAATTCCTCTCCAACACAATGGTTTTTGGATGGCTCTGTTGAAACCACTGTGAACTGTGACATTATGAATTCCATTCTCAGAGCGGGCGACGTATTTTTCTTACAGGATTTATCAGGGACTGGATATCCCAGAAAACCCCTTTTATTGATACGGTCCAAAGAATATCCTCCAAATCCAAATTCCAAAGTTTCTATAATCTGTCCCATCTTCGTTGATGTTTATTGCATAAAACATAATTAAAGTTAACAAGTACTGAAAATCGACTTTAAAACTGAAGACTTAAAAGTAAAATAACAACAATTCCTTACTCTCTTTGGAGTCAGTGTATTTTAATTTGATCTGCTTTGCTCCCAGCACCGAATGTCTTGTCGCCATTTGCCAACATTATTTTCCATTTCTTCCACAGGGAACCGGCTAAGGTCGGAAACCATGATGCTAAGTCATTACTTTCATATATTTCTTTTTAAACATATAAACTATAACAAGAACAATGAAATAGGGATGTGCGATTTCAAGGTCTTGTTGGGAGTTTTGGCGCCAATTCCTTCCAGTTTGATGCTTTTAGATGATTTTCTCGCAGCGGAAAAGCATCTAAAATCACTTATTTCAAAGTCTCCATACACTGTCCATCTTCGTTGATGTGTATCACATAAACTCACATCACTTTTAGACAATAACAACCACTTTAGGACTAGATCATGGAATCATTATACTAAGCGACCACTCGCATCGTGAGAATTCCTGCCACAACTTCGTTTTTTTTTTTCATTTCTTCCACACTCCAAATCGGCTAAGATCGAAGGAACTTACTGCCAAGTAGTAAATATTTTAACAAAATAATAAGCGCCATTTTAAGTTTTTTTCTATCATATAAGAGTGTCTTTACCGTCACAATAATAAAAAATACACAGAAATAAACATTACAAAAACAATTTTTGGTTTGTGGGACTGTCAACATGTGTGCATGTTCAGATATGCAGCATGCACTTGACCGATTTTTATTTGGGGTTAGTGTCAAATCTCCGACACTCGTTTCGGCAATCCGTACCATCCCCAATTGAGCTATCGCTGCTCTTACCTATTGTATTAATAACAGTAAATCTCACGTGAGTTTCGAGAGCTTAACTGTTTTTAAGATTTAATTTAAAATGATTGATGAAGCTTATTTCTAAATATTACTACTTAATTCGCTGGATTTATGAGTGATTAATTTTTCTTGGGCAGTCGGATTAGAAAAACACTAATATGTGCTCGCGGCTCCATCCACATATAAAGCATATATATATCCGGGTGTACTGTTTTATAGCAGAAGGTAGCTATCAGTGTTATATCCTCCCGATGGAGGTGGACGTCAGGCAGCTAGCCGGTCGTTAAGACTAAGCCAAATACTTTCTGCAACATGCTTGGAAAAGTGTGTCGCGCCGACCCCGCATTATCGTGGAATAAGAGCGGGTAGAAAGAAAAAATCTGTTAAATATAATGTTAAATACATAATATACCTAATGTGTTAAAATTGATCGGACCGACTTCAAAATTTATCCGATCGTGACTAGGATCACCCTTGGAATAAGCTATATCGGACATAAAAATAATCAATAAAAATAGGGCCACATTTGGCGGATATATCGCATAACATACCTACATAAATACAGACGAGGTTTAAAAAGAGTATTCACCCAACAGTAGGCAGTGGCTTGACTGTGCCCCTGGCATTACTCAAGTCTATGGGCGGCGGTTACCGCTTACCAACAGGCGGACCGCTAGCTCGTCTGTCCACGACGGCAATAAAAAAAAAAAAAGAAAGACGAATTGAGTAACTCTTTCTTTTTATGAAGTCTACTACGTCGATGTCTGTCTACGTCTGCCATGTTTGCATGCACAGTAGTGCAGCTTGCCTGTCCACACGAACGCACTCGGAACTCGCAAGCGTGTAGTATATGGTATTCAAGCGTTTGTAAAGATTTGAGCTTGTTGACGCTGGCCAAGCCTCGGCAAGCGTGTAAACGTAGCATTAGGTTATAGGCATAGGTACACAAGAACAGAGCTACCTAAATTGCGGTACCCCAACCTAACACCAGTAGTCCATTAGCTAGGTACGTAATCTGGCCACTTGATAGATAAATAACACACCGCATCAAACAGTAATTGTGTTCAGTAGGTATAGTATAATATATTAATATAGCTACGGTAAACATAATTATAAACATATTATGTACCTACCGGTCGGCTGTCGGAGGCGTTTAATTTATCAGTATTGTTGAGTATAAAAATATTTAGTGAGGTGAAGGTCGCGCGATAGATACGGCGCATGTTATGTAACCGCAATGGCCCCCGCGCACCCGCTCCCCTCGCACCCGCAACGCAACGTCCGAGTTCCGAAACGTTACCGGTTACATTATAATATGTTATGTGACACCAATGCTCTGTATAATTCGCTCCGGCTACTTAATTACCTCTCACCATCGAACTGTTGCAACTTACAATAAATAGATTGTGTATGGAGTATGGAGTGGAACTTGCGACGCCACTCGTGTGCCAAATTATATTAAGTGTTACGAACTTGTATTGTTAAACTCTTACTAGGTATTTCAAAATGAGCTAAAACAAAAAAATTTAAGGTAAAGCGTTGTTTATTATAAAATGTTATACAAGAGGAAATAGGTACTTACGGGCTAATAATAAATTAAAATGATTTCCCAAAAAAATATCCAAACACACACACACACACACACACACACACACACACACACACACACACACACACACACACACACACACACACACACACACGCACGCACGCACGCACGCACGCACGCACGCACGCACGCACGCACGCACGCGCACACGCACACGCACACGCACACGCACACGCACACATGTACATACAAAACTGTACTCAACAATGTAAACCATTTTTGTGTGCCCATGTGCTAATATTCAGTAACGAATAAAATGTGAAGTCAATAAGTCTTTTTAGGATTCTGAAGCCAAATGGCAAAAAAGGAACCCTTATAGTTTTGCCATGTCCGTTTGTCTGTCTGTCTGTCTGTCTGACCACTGTTTATCTCAGAGACTATCTGTAATTTAGCATGACTATACATATCTATCAAACTAAGAAAGTCGTGGAATAAAATCTTGAAAATATTTTTTTAGGGTGCATCCCCTACATGTAAAGTAGGGGTTCAAAAACAAGTTGGTTTTCCATAAACATTTTTTGATTGGAGACTTTATTTGCCAAATATTAAGCTATAAAGTGAAAAAAATTCGTGGCGTGTCCCCCCCCTCTATTTTCGAAACGGTTGGTTTTAGATACGTGAAAAAATTCACAGTAGTAGCATATATCATGAACTTCAAAGGAAAACTATAGCGGCCAAACAGGCTTTACAAGTTAATGAGTAATAGACAACCAAAGTGAAAAGACAAAAAGTCGTACAAGTTATTTTCAATATAGCTTATATAAAGTTGTTAGTTATGTAAACAACAGGTAGCAAATATGTGTTTATGGACCATACACTTAAAATAATGTCTAATAAAATTATATTTAAGTGACAGTTACCCTTACTTCGGAACCCTGTACTGTGCGTGATCAGATATTTATTTATTTATTTATTATTATGGATAACCAATGGTATACAAATAAACTTTGGTTATAGACTAACAATCATAAATCCAGTAAAGGTTAGGTTAGGTTAGGTTAGTCACGAATATACATTAGCATATATAAATAGTTTTTTTAGAGCTGAAAAAACACACTAATATTAAAGAATAGTAATCATTTATATCATGCACATTCACTACAATTCGAATAAAACTAGCTTACACTAAAACTACTTTTACTGTTGAAAAACCTATGACGCAAATGCTTTCTGGCTAGCTGTACACTCACACAATAAGGATCTAGTAAATACTCTTTGCATATATTATTAAAATCTCTAATTGTTCGTACCATATAAGAATTCTCTCTGTAATTACTGGATGCGGAAAGAACACATAGGGGAGGATTACATCTAATCGTTTTGGAAGGAACATTGTATTTGAGTTTACACAAGAGTTCAGGACAATTAATTTCATTTCCTATAATCTTTATTAAAAGTGAATTATCAGCGATTCTACGCCGATCAATTAAGGAAAGAATATGTAGTTTTTTACAAGTATCCAAGTAGTTCTCCGAGTGGTAAGGAATTCTTAGTTTGTAACACAAATGTTTGATGAAAATAATTTGTACGTTCTCAATCCTGTCAATATATTTACTGTAGCACGGATTCCAGACTTGTGAAGCATACTCTAGATGACTTCTTACAAATGTACAATATAAAATTTTGAGTGTTTTGGTCTGTGTGAAACCTGTAAAACACCTCATGATAAGACCAAGTGCTTTGGAAGCTTTAGCCACAATCTGGTCAATTTGTATATCCAGCATGCACTTGCCCGGTTTTTTTTATTTTACATTTTATTCGTATATTCCATTCATATATGTATATTACATAGATTTTATAATTAAAATGTTAAAGAATTTTGTTATAATACAAATGATGAAAATACTCTACAAACGTATAATACGTACACGTATACAAAACACCACGGTTGTGTGATGAGTTTTCCCAAGCATTGTACTACGCATGCGCGCACTTTTTCGTTTCATCGACTTTCAAATCACAAAGATGCTAAAGAAGTATTCACTTCAAAAATTTATAAGCCTTTCAAATTTGATGTAACCTTCAAACTGCAGGAAAAAGAAGTATTAGTATAATCACGACACGCCATAACAGTATGTGCGTTGGTTGCTGCCCCCACTCCAGAATTTAAAACATGAATTACTGCCTCATTTTTCAATCAAATTAGATGCAATTTTTACAGAAGGTTTTTTTCTGTTTTATTGTATTTATTGCATATTGTATGAAATTAAACATAATCAAGTACTCAAAGATTGTATCTTGCAATGACTAAATATAAAAAAGAGGACTTGGCATAACTACGATAAAAATGTTGAAGCCGGTTCCGCCATTTTAGTATCGCGATCTATTTACATGTAAGTTGTCGCTACGTTATAAGAATTAAATTACGTATAATTACTTATTGATTTCATTATGAATACGGTATTTTATTTATAGTAATACTAATTTCGGAATATGAAGAAGATGCCTAACTACTATATTACTATGCCTAACTACTACTGCCATTCTGGTTTTGTTCCATACATTTAGAATGCTTTATTTTTTCGTAGTTACCTATACCGCGTCCTCTATATTTTGTTGAAGGTATCTTGTATTATGTGATGTTATAAAGGTGCGTCTCCTGCACATGCTTTTTCGAAACAAAACACAAAAATCACTTACACAAAACAAGGTTTTTTATTGTCTCCTGCTCATGTAACAATGGGCCATAGGCAACAAAAATGTAAAAATATGTTTTGTGACGATGTTTTATGTAATGTTTTAGTGCAGGAGACGCAGCTTAAGTCAAAAAATATTCTGACACTGTCGAGGTCGAGGCATCCAGTCGAAGGCCTTCTGTAGATCTAAAAAGGCGATATGCAGAGGTTTCTTCTTCGCCCTGTATTCCTCGCCTAGCGATGTAATAGCAAAAATTAGGTCCATGGTGCCACATCCGGGTTTGAACCCATATTGAAATCCAGAGACACCACACTCTTGGCGGAGCCTGGATTCGAGGATGCATTCAAAGAACTTCATGGTGTGGCACATGAGCTTATTGCCGCTATAGTTACCATATTTCTGAACACTACCCTTACTTTCGCTGTTTGTCAAGCGGTATGAACATTCGGGATGCCCAACACGCACTATGTTTTTTTTCATATGGAAATGTTGATATAGGTAAAAATTCTCCTATCCATTCTTTACGTATCAGTAGTTCTTCAGCTATTTGCTACAATTTTGTTCTGCGGTCGGCCAGTACTCATTTTTCAATCTTTGGACATTTTGTTCGCTCACTATCGTCACCGATGGTCCCGAGCGAGAGTCATCTTTACATGTTTTTCAACCTTGTTGAAATTAGTGTGTCCGTTTTTTTACAGTTGTGTAGGAATTAGGAAGGCACAAATTCCCGGAGAACTGATGAAATCTCTTCAAAAATATCTTTTGCTGTATTTCCTTTCGTTATAAGGAATTTAATAACGGCACGGTGCTCCAAATTGCGTGAATGACCGGATGCAGTCGACATAGTGGTTTTGGTCGTTCGATTGTTAAAAGGTTGATGAATCTATAAAAAAACAAGACTTATAATGCCAATTAGTCCCGCAAATAACACCGTAAGTAACGAGATGATGGATCGTTGCTGACTACCTTAGGTGGAACTTATGTATCAGCCGCCCGGCCACTCGTGTCTCCCCTACGTGCTCTCTCTTGCTCATTTTTCTACCAATTTTAATACAGTTTTTATATTTCGTGTATTATTTGCTATTGCTTATAAAATAATAGGTATACAAAATCAAACACAGCTTGAGGCTGTCTTACTTACGAAATTAGAATAAATAATAATAGTATTAGTCCTGTAATATTACTGTCCCACTGCTGGTCACGGGCCTCCTCTACTAATGAGAGGGGTTAGGCCTTAGTCTACCACGCTGGCCTAATGCGGGTTGGTAGACTTCACATGCCTTCGAAATTCCAGTGAAGAAATTCGCGGGTGCAGGTGGATGGATGGATGTTTCAGAATGCAGGTTTCCTCACGATTTTTTCCTTCACCGTTATAGCAAGCGATATTTCACAATGACAATACACTTAACATCTAAGAAAAGCCAGAGGTGTGTGCTATATTTATAATATAAATAGGCCCCAGAAATAATTATTTAGAAAAAGGGTGGATATTTGTTTATATTTTTGGAGTAATGAGTTCTTTAGTAGGTTAACGCCTACCTACATAATATTTAAAAAGTGACCGTGAGGGAGACAGATTATGACTAGACCTATCGTCCGTTGACGTATGAATCAAGCAATTTGGCTTCAAGAATATTAACAATACGTGTACGCCGTGCTGGTACCTACGCTACAAGTGCGCGCCGAATTATTTTAAGGAATGTATATCGCTGAAAAAAATTGATGCATTATTATATCCGAAGGCGTGGGCGAGCCGAGAATGCAAACGTATATAATGGCGCCAATCGCCACAGACGGCACGCGGCACGCCTGCACAGAAGAATAGTACAGAAGTAACTCTTCATATAAGTGCGCTTGAGCAACGCACACATAGACACCGTTCACGGACACGATGCCCCTTACTTATAAAAATATTTCAGCGCTGCTTATCTTTTACAATAGGCTGTCCCTTTCAATTTTAAACAATATAACGCAAGGAAAAAAGTGACAGGATATTCTTAGCGAAAAGATAGGCGAAAATGTTTTTATAAGTAAGGCCCGATATCTCTGACGGGTTGAGACGAGTGCGAGCGCGAGTACCATTCGCTTGAGACACGCATCTGTGAACTTTTATTGTGTATGTAGTATAACTGTGCAGTGGACGGTTGTTTAAATTCAACATTAAACGTTGAATTATCGTTTTTAAGCTACCAGTTGTTTCAGAAAGTAGGTAGTTTCTTGTATTTCGATGGTTCGTTTTAACGTAACACAGAAAAGTTAGGTAGGTAGGTGTTGTATAGAACAATTATGTAGGCTAATGTAGGTAGAAGTCAGTCGAGTAATAAACGCTGTACTGGAAGCACGCCTTTTATTTGTCAGTGGCGACGAGGATAATTCGGAAAGTGTGTGTGGTTTATTTATTGAAATTATCGCATTCAGGATGTCTATCGGGAAGATAAAGGAGTTTGATGTAAAATCTGGAAACTGGGCAGCGTATGTAGAACGCGTTGAAATGTATTTAACGGCGAATAAAATTGCGGACGAGTTAAAACTACCGACACTGGTATCGTTAATGGGCGAAGAAACATACGAGCTGTTGTCCAGTTTAGCAAGTCCGTTGAAGCCATCATCGCTTAATTTCGAACAAGCGGTTAGTCTACTACAGAAACATTTACAGCCAAAACCGTCTGAAGTAGCTGAGAGGTACAGATTTCGGCAAAGAAGGCAATTGAGCAGCGAATCTATCGCGGATTATGTAGCGGAATTGAAAAAGTTATCTAGATTTTGCAATTTTCAACATGTATTGGAAGACAATTTGCGCGACCAGTTTGTATGTGGACTTAAAAGTGAATTTACGAGGCAACGTTTATTCGCAGAAGAAGGTTTAAATTATTCGAAAGCCGTTATATTAGCCACTACCCTCGAGGCGGCAGAAAGGGATGCAGGCGCTGTAGAAAGGAATAATACCGAAACAGCAAATAGTACAATCGAAGGTATGCATAAACTACAGATACGTTCATGTACAGCCTGCGGTGATTCAAGACATCGGAAAGAAGATTGCAGATATAAGAACTTTCAGTGTAGTTTTTGTCAAGAGATAGGCCACCTACGACGAATGTGTCCTAAAAATGTAACGAGTGCTTTTGGGTCAACTAAGTCGGCAACAAATACAGCGGGAAACAAAGGTGAAAAAAGCCGTTATTTTCAATCACGCGGCGGACAGCTGGTGCGGCATGAGAGGCGCGGGGGGCGCAGCTGGCGTTCGCGCGGACCGGCCGCGGCAGCGGCGCCGGCGCTGGCGACCGCAGCGAACACATATTGGGTGCAGCAACAGGACGGGACCGCGGACGCGCGGCGGAGCGCGCAATCGGCGGAGTATTATTGTTATAGTTCGGATGACGGGAATAATCAAGAAGACAATGAACCTATGTACCAAATGTCATTAACAAATTATAAACCGGTGCGTATTTCTGTTTTAGTAAACAACTATCCACTAACTATGGAAATAGATACGGGAGCTCCGTTATCATGTATTAGTAAAAGTGTTTACAATCAATATTTTGTTAATATTAAGTTGAAACCGTGTCGTATAAATCTGAGTTTTTACGACGGCTCAATTATAAAACCCCTAGGTTATATCGAGACGAAAGTGCAATATAAAACCATTAAAAAGACTTTAGATTTGTATGTTTTTGATAATGGTACTACAAATTTACTGGGACGGCAGTGGTTGGCCGAACTTAACATAGACATACCTAAATTTAATGTTAATTCCATATCGGAACAAAAAGGTAATAACTCCTGTGGTAAGAACAGAGTCAATCTCGTAAATAATATAATTTCCAGGCATAAACCGCTGTTTGATGGGACGTTGGGTCGGTACACGGGCGCACCGGTGCAGCTGTGCGTGCGGCCGGCCGCGCAGCCAGTGTTCAGCCGGGCTCGACCCGTGCCGTACGCGCTGCGTGCACGCGTCGATGCTGAGTTAGATGCCATGCTCGGCGCCGGCGTCATCGAGCCAGTCGACCGGTCGGATTGGGCGTCTCCACTCGTTATTGCACGTAAAGCAGATGGTAGCATAAGACTTTGTGCCGATTATAAGGTAACTCTAAATCCTGTTTTAATGATTGATAGGTACCCGGTTCCAAGGATAGAGGATCTACTGAGTAATCTCAGCGGTAATGTTTGGTTCACGAAGTTAGATTTATCACAAGCTTATAACCAGTTGGAGCTTGATGAACATTCTAGGGATTATACAGTGATAAATACGCACCGTGGGTTATTTAAATATAAACGGCTAGTATACGGGTTGTCGTCCAGTCCCGGTATTTTTCAAAAATTCATGATTAATCTATTTAAGAATGAACCAGACGTGGTAATATTTTACGATGATATTTTGATAAAGAGTAAAGACTTAGAAAGTCATTTACGCACTATAGATAGGGTGTTCGAAATATTACAGGTTAATGGTCTTAAAATAAAACGAAGCAAATGTGATTTCTTGACTAATGAAGTACAGTACTTAGGATTTATAATAGGGAAAGACGGGGTGAAAGTAAACAAGGATAAAATAAAACCGATAATTTCAATGCCTCATCCTAATAATATTACAGAATTAAAATCATTTTTAGGAATGGTCAATTTTTATGGCAAGTTTGTTAAAAATATGAGCACGTATTTGAGTCCACTGTATGACTTACTTAAAAAGGGCCAACATTTCAAATGGGGTAGGGAGCACAACCTTGCGTTTAAACAAATAAAAAAAATGTTGTGTAGTACAGAGGTACTTTCTCACTACGATATGTCCCTAGAAACCATTCTCACATGCGATGCTAGTGCGCACGGACTGGGAGCGGTTCTGGCACAGCGCACGCGTGACAACCGCGAGCAGGTAGTTGCGTATGCATCGAGAGCGCTCACACCGGCTGAGAGACATTACAGCCAGATCCATAAGGAGGCATTGGCCATCATTTTTGCTGTTGAGAAATTTAATCAATATTTATATGGCCGTAGATTTACACTTCGCACGGACCATAAACCCTTAGTCAGCATTTTTGGTCCCAACACCAGTATCCCGTGTACTGCGGCGAGTAGGTTACAAAGATGGGCAATTAAGTTGTCAGCATATGATTTCAATATCGAGTATGTAAACACCGAT
Source organism: Clanis bilineata (assembly GCA_036417725.1). Taxonomy (NCBI): domain Eukaryota; kingdom Metazoa; phylum Arthropoda; class Insecta; order Lepidoptera; family Sphingidae; genus Clanis; species Clanis bilineata. The sequence goes on along the minus strand of CM071146.1, from coordinate 65,482 downwards.
CAAAACACTGCAGATATCCTCTCACGCTTGATAAGAACTCATAAAGAGGCAACAATGGATGAAGATGAATTACCTGAGCAGACATACTTACATTTCGCTACAGAAGCTTTACTGTTAGATTATAAATGCTTAAAAAAGGAAACTTCATCAGATCCAGTATTAAGCCGCATTATGAGTTTTATTCAAGACGGGTGGCCCACACAAGTAGACACCACGGAACTTAAACCGTATCATAACCGTAAAAATGAATTATATACTGAACTAGGATGTATATTGTGGGGTCACAGATTAGTAATACCTTTTACATGTCGTAATAGAGTCCTCAAAGAATTACACGATTCTCATATGGGGTTAGTAAAAACAAAGGCATTAGCTAGAAGCTATGTTTGGTGGCCTGGCATCGACGAAGCTATCGAGACGGAATGCCGCACGTGCACTATATGTGCCGCGATAGCAGACGCACCACCTCAACAAGCGCCACATTCTTGGCCGTGGCCCAGTCGACCCTGGTCGAGGCTGCACATTGATTTCTTGGGACCAATAGCAGGGTTAACATATCTCATAATAGTCGATTCTTATTCGAAATGGATCGAAGCAATTAACATGAGAAGTACGACCTCACTGGCAGTCATAGCAGTTTTACGGAACATTTGGTCTAGATTCGGTATACCTAGACAAATAGTAAGCGATAACGGTACTTCTTTCTGTAGCGAGGAATTCAAAACATTTTTAAAAAGAAACGGCGTTGAACAAATTTTTAGCGCCCCTTACCACCCAGCTTCGAACGGGGCTGCAGAAAACGCTGTGAAAGTTTGTAAACGGGTCATAAAAAAAGCGCTGAAGCAAAACCTAAATATTGAAGTAGCATTATGTAGGTTTCTTTTAGCGTATAGGAATACGGAGCATTACACTACAGGCGAAAGTCCAGCTAAACTTTTACAGGGCAGAAATCTGCGGATGAGATTAGATGCATTGAAACCGGATCGAATGGCTCGGGTACAAAGCCGCCAAGCGCGTAGTGAGGAAGCAGCGGGTGGGGCGCACCGACAGGTGGCACCCGGTGATAAGGTTTGGTTTAGGGACTATCGGGGGACAGATAAATGGACTTCAGGACAGATTGTTAGGCAACTAGGGAGTACAGATTACTTAGTGCAATCTAACCTTGGAACGGAGGTGCACCGTCATATCGACCAGCTGAAGCAGAGACATGAGTTACTAGATAAGCCGGCAGCTCCATCACATAATAACACTTATAATAGGCAATCTCGTAGTTCACTGTCTTTTCCTTTTCAAAGTGATGACAAGGTCAATACGCCCGGTCGGCTGGAGGACCCGCTAAGGGCCGCAGCCGAAACTGAACTGAGAAAGTCAATCTCGCAGGATAAAGATGTACCTCTGGAATCTACGGAAGCGACAGTTTCTATACCGTTATCGGTATCCCAGGGGCCTAATATGCAAATACACGATGAGATTTCTAGATATGAAAGAAGGTACCCATTAAGAACCAGAAATCCGGTTCAAAGATATGGCATAGAGTCATTAGAATATATAACTTAAGATTTCGTAAAATTATTGTAATGTCATAACGTTTAATAATAAGTTAGTACATTGTAAATCATACTTGTAAAATGTAAAGATGTGAATATAGATTTAATTTATAATATGTTATTTTAAGGGTGAAGGTGTTGTATAGAACAATTATGTAGGCTAATGTAGGTAGAAGTCAGTCGAGTAATAAACGCTGTACTGGAAGCACGCCTTTTATTTGTCAGTAGGTAAGCGCTCTGGCCCGCGGCCTTGCGCCGAAAAGCGAACATGACTTTGTGTTATTGTAATATCTTTACAATTTATTTTAGGTATTTATAGTAGTGTAAGTCTTGTGTTCAATAATCTAATTAGAAACAGTTAAGATAGGAACTGAGTGGTAAACCCCCCCCCCCCCCTGCTCGGCGAGCCGGCCGCCCGTGCCTCGCCGCCGCCTAGACAACCCTAGCGCAAACGCCGAGTGTAGGTATGAAAACTGAAGTACATACATGAGATTGACTTCTGTACCTATCTCTTTTGTGCTGCGGTCTGACGCCTGCCAGCGCTTCGCCCACGCGCAGTGTTTCTGCATTATAACTAAATGCGTCTTTTACCAGCGGTTAGTTATTGGTAATCCGATCTAATACCCTCCATAAGATCAAACTCGTAGGTAGCGAGCGTGTTTTAAATGTTAGGGCCACTTGCAGCTCCGCGATAAATCGCTACTTATCCTAAAACTTGATTTAAAGATAGCAGTAAGCTGTACGATAAATCAAAGTAAAGTGTAACTCTAGATTAGTAATTGCGCTGCAAGTCGCCCTTAGTGGATAAAACTAGAAATGCAATATTCCGAAAGAAACTAAAATTACAGACTTGTTTTGCTATACTCTGAGTAGAGACGGCCCTTAGAATGATATATTGGGAGATGTTCAAAATGTGCAGTATGCACTACTGAGAGAGAGCCGACTAACGCTATAACGCTAATGGCGTCATGGCGTGCGGTGATGTGAGATGCATAGTCGCGATCCAGCAGCTGCGGAGAGCACAATATTATGGATGCGGTGTGGCGTGCCGCGTGTGCAACACTTGCATGGTTTGCGGTCACATGGAGTGGGCTATCACATACTTACAAAGGGGATGTAAATTGTAATAAGCTCAGATATTACCTACCTAATTAATCGAGTCGAATACTGTCGGAATGCCTGAATATGTTATGATTTTATTGATTGTATTTCTGGTTATCAGTGGCAAAAAGCGGGTGAACAATTATCAACGAGCCGAGGTCGGCAGGTCACCACAACAACGCGATACGGGGCACGACAGCCAGTACTACGCACTTTGCGACGCAACTGTGGGCCAAAATTGATTCAGGGATTACATTTAATATTTTAAATAAAAATCTACTTCAATTTCGTGTGTCCCATTTACATTAGCTAAATTTAAATTACGTGACACGCTACAGCAAATTAGATTCACGATTTACGTAGAATGTCACTTACCAACTTCATACTGGTATTGTCCTCCCTTTCTATCGATAAGAATAAGATATAAATGTATTGCTGGAACATCCCTAATGCTAAAAATAACGACATCATAGGAACGGTGTCTTAGCATCGACCTTGTAATGGCGGATCTTAAAAATGGCGGAAAAAACCCTAAAAACAGATACTGAAAAACTTTATCTCGAAGCTGAAACCTTACCGTGCAACCAAACTAAACCAAAGGCAAAAACAAAGCTTACCGAGCTTACAAGCTAAATAGATTGGAGCTTTGCACTCATCGACCCTACGCATTTAGGTAGTAGAGAGGCGTGACAACAATAAGAAAACCCCAGATCTAAAGGATGGATCCAGCACTAAATTCGTAAGAAGTAGCCATAGTTTCGCTTTTTCGATTTATAGGTATGTTTTTATTTTCGATTGTCTTCAAAATCGAAAACTGGTTTGCGCCGTTCTAGGTTCGAAGAATAGATTCGGTCCTTAAGCCGTCGGAGGCGGCACATATATACCTCTATTATGTTACATAAGCGTATGGACCACCGGAGGCCGAGCCGCCCGTGAATATCTACGTCGAAAAAAGTTGGCGCCATTTTGTTTTACCCTCAGAACATAAAACGTCCTTGTTTTTACCCATACTATTACAAGTTTAATCTTCTGTAACCATTTAAGTAACTAGGTATATTCTGTAGAATTTACTTTTCCCTTATAATTACAATATCCTTATTTTTATCGTCTGGTTTGTTTACTCTACTTTAGGATTCAGTCTGATTTGTCAATGTAGTTTCCAAGTATAGAAAGCTTGTTTTAAAGTCGGTTAAAAATTTTCGTATACTTGTGGATGTGGTTTTTTTTTGTTAAATCGACCTTTTTTTACCTGGGCACGGCAAAGTGCCTACACTGCAACTGATGGTAAGCGTAGTCCAAAAAAAATAGCGATCACTGACAAACAATGGGTTTGGTCGCCACAATCATGCCGGTCTATTTATGCTTCTTCACACTCAGCATCCGAAGACCGAAGGCGGATGACCAATGCAGATACAGGGATACCCCCATACCCATCCCCATGCCGAAGAGAAAACCGGAAGTACACTGACTGCTCCTGGAACGCAAACCATACACGGAGTGTGGGTCACTATGGGAGGTTTTAGTATCATGTGTATTGTGGTCGCCATCAGGTCAGATACGAATATCTTGCCACCAACATTTAGCAGCGATTTTGAATTAAAATTTTTGAATTAAAATCGGCGCTGGCACTACTGATTCCATCGTTAGTCGCGATAACATTCTCGCGTTCGAAATGTCGAAATTATAAGAATTGTCAACCTGGAACACAACCAGCTGGGATTACTCGTGACGTGCCTCCGAGGCCTAATCCACAGCCACTCGACAGTCGCCACTGGCCATTCACTCGGTAGTACGGTACCGCTTATTTTATTATGTCAATGTTGTTATTAAACAGAGTCCGACCCGTGACGATGAAGGGTGTAAATAGTTTGGATACGTAAAGGCTAAAAATAAAAACATATCGCGGTAGAATAAAAAAAACTATTTTGTGTACATTATTACCTAACAAACCTAATTAATTGCATTGCATCCTGTTTATTTTATCTCGTCACGCTACCTTAGAAATATATGTACTACAGCTGTGTTGATGAACGTCACGCAAGAAAAGTGTGTCGTATCACGTATGCCGGTCAAGTGTCAACACTACCCAGTGGCCAGTACCCAGTAGTCCAATACTCGACTCTGAAGAAGCTGTGCGTTGCAATCGTCTTGTAGAGCCATTATCGAAGTAGGTGTGTCAGTATTCAGTAGTAACGCGGCCGCCGTAAAGCTTCCAAAGCTCGTCAGCGGGCGCCGCGCCGAGGCGACAGTCCGCCTGCGACGCTCGGTGCCGGCGCACCGCAAATCCGACCCACCGGCAACACGCGACACTCGTGCTTCTCGTCTCTCTCGATAGTCCAGTCACCAGTGCCAACGGACGAATCTCCGCACCATCCGCACGTTCCAGTCATGCCTCTATCCGACGGTCAGTGTACAGACCTTCACATTCGTCCTGTCCGCCGCGACCCGCCTTCATTCGTATATTTTAATAATTTTAATAAAGTGCGTTAAAAATGTACAAGTCTTTAAAAATACCACTGGGCGTCGACGCTCGCCTTCTGTGGACCGTCTATAGTGCAGACTTTGTTTTATTCAGCGAGCGGCTCGTGCGCAACGATAAATAAACTAGCGGCGCTGCCGCGGCCGTGCCAGCCAGATATACTTCCATCAGACACCCACACAACACACGCGCTCTCATCGTTATAACCCGTGGAGCTACATGTCTACCATGCGACATATCATCAGTGATCTGCACGTGTGAGTGCTGCAGAACAACAACCGTTCGACGTGACGCCCCGCCGCGCTGCCGCGGACGGCTGGCGGTTGACGGCTCACCACCACTCGACACGTGCGAGGTGCGAAAGCTCCACACCATACCATGCACGTGTTCTTCATTCAAGTTGTCTCATTAAGTTCATGTGTAAATGCGACAAATACTTCTTCATAATTTTATCATTAGTAATATACCCATGCTGTCAGATTACAAATTACCTACTTTAAAGTTAGGTAGATAGGTACACTTCAATATTGATTGCGTTTGAATATTCATACTTAACCAACGGCATATCGTCGTCCGCGATAATTAAGTAAGTATTGTTTTCGATTACTATTGGTTATTTACGAATTGTATTATAATGCCACGGCCGGTGACCGGCTCACTCAGGGTATCCACTGCGAGGCCGATAGCGCTGCTCGAGTTTCACCTGGCGCGGCGCGACTCGGTATTTACAATTCATAGGTATGTTCTCACATTTGACATTTGGATTAAAAACATTATTATAATACCTTGTATTCCGCGGTGCGCTCCGTGTAGTTACAGCTTCGGCATTAGAATGTGACGTGTCGCTCTCTGAATTCGCGAGTTTTTCATTTATAATAATAATTATGTTTATCACCGCTACATTACTCTATTTAATGCGCACTGTACTTGTAAACCGCACGCTCTAAATATATCAAATAAATAAAATAAGTATCCACACCATAACTTTTGTTAGCTCGGTACGCACAGGCCCGCTGTTAGCTATTTGAGCGCCCGCGTGCAATACCGAAAAGTCGTCGTCGGGCTTAAATGAAAATTCACAAATATCAACAAATTCAACCTATTACACTTTAAATATGTATTCATTAAATATTTATAAATGTTTAGGGTTCCGTCCCATAAAAGAAAAATAACGGAGCCCTTATATGATCCCTTTGTTGTCCATCCGTCCATCCTGTCTGTGTGACAAGACATATTTTGGGAACGCGTGGAGGTATCGAGTTGAAATTAAAACCATATGCGTAGATCTGTAGATCTTTGAAAATATCGCAAAAACACATATTTCGACACTCACAGGGGAATCAAAACCTATAGGGTAGTTCTCATTGACCTAGACCTATTTTGGTAAGAGAAATTTGGTAAGAAGCATTGTTTTATAGCACACATAAAGGAAAAAACCCGAAACTTGTACGTTTCTAATTGATCACAAAGAAATAAGGTTTTTATGCAACGAATGAGCGCCCTAATTTGGGGGCGGTAAATCGGGCAAAATGGGAGCTTGCCCCCGCTTTGAAAAAACCTAGATCCGGTACCTGGAGGATCATTAGACTGATTTCCTGGGAAATGCAACTTTAAGATTCCGACTTAATTAAATAAATCATCAGATTCATTTTTATGGTGTAGATTTAAATTTTTACAATCTTTAAATTATTGCAGAAATTAAGTTATTGCAAAAAGCCGAATAAGTTATTAACTCCTCGAATTTGTTATTTAAAGAGGCTCAGTTTAGCGTCTAATCTTAGATCTCGTAAGTATTATTAGTGAAATAATTTACTTATTACATTTCTTGTTATGTTTATTTTCTCATATTGCTACGTTTTGCATATATACTTAATTCAAAATTGATAGCATCGCTAGATTTCACTAAAAATTGTTATCATTTGATGTACGATTGACCCCTATACTGTAGATAGCTTGTTGGAAGGATATTTATATAAAAAAGTCATTAAAACATTTTTCCAGTAAATTTGGATTTTACGATTATGGACTTATTGGTGGGGGCATCGAGGTGCATTTGGGGGCGCGCTGGAATTAGTGAGCGATGTCTCAAGGATTCCCCGAACGTGGAACTATTACCCAGTATTTTATTTTGAAAATCCCCACACGCGCCCGCGCCTCGTAACGTTAGCATTTATTTTCAAAACTGATCAATAGAGGTCATTATGACAATAAAAAATTAAAAATAGATATGTAAATTATGAGAGTAGTATAACGAAAAGGAAATTTCGTTTTAATATTTGTTTTTGCCGTCCCCTTAAACATGCCGCCCGTGTGTGGTGCACAACTGCACACCCTGCCTGCACGCCCGTACGTAGCGGGCCTGGGTATGCGTTTTTTGATGTTCAATGAGTTATGGCACCGTCGGTTTCTCCATTATGTACAAACTCTAAAAACGCACCTCAGGCTACCCTTAGGTAGGTACATACATGACGATTTGACGTTGTAAACTCCCAACAGTCTTAGGAATTACTATTAGCTAACGGTATCAAAAATATAGACAAGTGCCTACTGTCTGTCTAGGCACTTTATACCTACAATAATAATTTATTTATTCATCTCTCACATACTAACGGTCTTATAAACAGTTATATAACCGATAGCGTTCTTCAATAAATGAGCGATATTAAAATATTTTTCAATTCGAACCAGTAGTTCCTGAGATTAACGCGTTCAGACAAACTCTTCAGATTTATAATATTATACCTAAGGATATATTTAATAAAAAAATGTAATGAAAACATCACGGATGTTGTCGATATTTTTGTGGTACAAGTGTGATGTGTCAGTAGTGTCCGACCGAAGGTCGATTTCTGGCCGAAGCCGAAGCCGAAGCTGATCATCGGCTTCTTCCACAACCTTAAGAAACTCAGTTCAATTTGACTTTCTTTCTACATGTCTCCATCTCACCTTAATTTGGGGTTGGCAAAAAACCCTCTTTAAGCATGTTGCAGAAAGGATTTGGCTCAGTTTTTACGAACGGTTGCACATTTGACGTCAACCCTCATCTGGGGATCCCAGGACTGGATGAAAATAAAGTGTTAGAAAAACACCATATTTTCACCACCCTGCCTGAACTGGGAAACGAACCCACGGTCTACAACCCATATAGGTGCCACTGCACCAAGTAGGCAACTAAAAATTTGTCAGTTCAAATTGACTAAAAGTAAATAAAATAATGAATGGTTCCTAGGAAATAGATGTTAACTGTATATTTTTTGAGTGGTAGAGGCACGCTGTAGACAGTTACGTCTACGAATGGGCCGGTTCGACCGGTTTGATCCCACTGTCTCACAGAAAACCGACGTAAAGTGGCAGCTCGCTGTCGCGTTTCTTTCGGTGAGTGAGATTTCCGGTGGCCCAGTTGTCCTCCTTTTCTCAATCCCTATTTCACTCCTCTTAGGTTGGCAACGCACTCATGAGTCATGATTCTCTTTGTGTCTTGCCCATACACATCGTACCAACTTAAATACCAAAGCACTTAACCAAATACGCGTACGAACTTGTTTTGTTTTGATTTACTACTGGCGAAGACGGTTGGCCGTATCGGGCGTACAGTGTGACCCTCGCCACCCGCACGTCGCCTCTTGCACCGCGCTTTCCCGTGTCCGTAACATTTCGTTTAATTTCAACGCTTTCTAGAAAACTTCGGCTTCGGCCAAAAAATCGCCTTCGGCCGAAGTCTGAACCTTCGACCGAAGCCGAAGCTTCGGTCGGACACTGTGTGTCAGTTTATTGTCGGTGTGCGTGTATGTGTGTGTATATAACTGAAGCGATTCGTCGTCCGGTTTCAGGCACGTGTCGAGGCGGCGTCGCGTCGTGGATCCGGCGGTGGTGGCGCGCCCTGGTGGCCGAGCTGGTCGCGACCGCGCTGCTCGTGTGGCTCGGCGTCGCCTCCATGATGCCGGTGAAGGGCGAGGGCAACGTGCGCCTCACGCACCCGGCGCTCGCGTTCGGGTTCATCGTGACCGGCAACGCGCTCGTGTTCGGGCCCGTGTCCGGCGCGTACATGAACCCGGCGGTGACGCTGGCGGCGGTGGTGCACGGGCGTATGCGGCTGTCGGTCGCCGTCGCGTACTGCGCGGCGCAGGTGTTTGGCGCGGTGGTCGGGTTCGGCGCGCTGCTGGCGGTGACGCCGGCCGCGGCGGGCGTGTCGCCGGCCGGGTGCACGTTGCCCGGGCCCGGCGTGAGCGCGGCGGCGGCGGCGGCGGTGGAGGGCGCGGTGACGGCGCTGCTCGCGCTCGCGGTGTGCGCGGCGTGGGCGGCGCACGACGACGCGCGCCCGGACCACGCGATGCCGGTCAAGCTGGGCCTGCTCGTCGCGGGACTCGTCTACTCCGCGGTGGGTGCACGCTGCACGCTGCACGCTGCACACTGCACACTGCACACTGCACACTGCACACTGCACACTACACACTACACACTACACACTGCACACTGCACACTACACACTACACTCACGCTCGACCTCTCATCTACACAATCTTCGCTTGCAGGGGTTCGCGACCGGCGCCAGCCTGAACCCTGCCCGTAGCTTCGCACCCGCGCTCTTCCATGGACATTGGGACCATCACTGGGTAAGTGTTCTCACGTTTCATATGCCATATGCAGAACTGTCCTTATAGGCACATACATAGAGGTACATACTCACGCTTGTATGTACCTGAAGAGGTTGGCAAAGGAGATCTAGCAAACTATAATGCTCACATTTCGCCGAAGCCATTTCCGACCCAATAACATAACATAAGCTCACGCCGGTATCCCCGAAGGGGTAGTCAGAGGCGCCCTAGCGAACTAAAACACCCATATTTCCCTGAGCTTAGTTCAGTCCCAGATGTGATGGGAGGCGAGTCTATCGCCATATCGGGCACAAATTCCAGGCTCCGGCTGATATGAAAAATCCAATATCACTTTACCCAACCCGGGGATCGAACCCGAGACCTCAGGGCGGTAGTCGTACCGAAATACAACCTCGCCACCGAGGCAGGCCAATAACATTTATTGCCTTTTAAAATAAAAAGAATGTTCAAAATTATTTTAGACTAATAATTTTGACAGCCTCCGTGGCGCAGCGGGCGAGTAGCCGGCTGTGAAGCGAGAGGCCGCGGGTTTGATTACCGCACCGAGACAAATGTTTGTGCGGCCCATAGATATTTGTTTCGGGTCTAGGTGTTGTGGGACCGTGCGTCTCCCGTAGTTCCTGATTCCCACGACACAAGACTCGATCATAGTGTAAGGTCAAAACTATGTCTGTGACTGTTGGGCGTTATTTATTTAAGTATAAACGCTTTATGTTCCAATTCTATAAATTACACATATCCGATAAATAAGTAAATACCACTTGTACGTACTCTGAGTCTTTCTGAATTTCAGGAATATTTAATTCACTGTGTAAGTACTAAAAACTGAAAAACTTCACCTCGCAGCTCAAACCTACTATAGTAGGATTGCTAATTAAACGGAGTAAACTGACATTTCCAATGTTGCCACTTTTTCGTGAAATTTAAATAGTGCTGCGGTAAAAAGATCAAGATTATTTAAACATTTCAATTCAGTGAACCAATTCATTCTTTCATTTTCTAAAATCCAACTCAAAGTCGTAATTTCTGCCTAGTGTGTGATTAGTATTGCATGTCTACTGAATTATAGTCATAGTAAATTACTGCATTTAAGTTATTGCACGTCTACTGGAATTATGGTCATGGTTCATTATAAACAAAACTTACAAAAGCTATGAATGTGCCGAACGTAATTTTTCTGAAATAATAAAATAAATATTTTTAATTTTCATTGTTATCATTTCGCGTACATGTTGTGATTATTTACGAAATTTTATTTACGCAGACATTTAGTCGAAGTGTTAAACCGGAATTTCTAAAAATAGGCAATAACATTTAAATTTTGCAAGTTAGTGTTGAGTTATTGTATCTTTGAATGATAAAAATTGAACGAGATCAATCACTATGTTTTGAAAGTATGCAACATTATTTTGGAAAGTGACATTTCGATCTGTCAGTTTACTCCGTTTAATTAGCAATCGGACTATAGTTTACCAGGATAGCTAACAAGTTTGAGATTTACATACATCGAGGGGGGCGTGGGCCCATACATTTAGTTAGTAGGGGTGCGTGATAAAAATAAGCTTGGGAACCCTGGTTTAGGATATACATAATGTTGTGTATGCTCTTATTAATATAAATATTTTAAAACCCTTTGTACGAGTAATCAACCTTATTTGTCAGCTCTTAGTACTACATGTTTTATTCTTTTTTTTCTCCCATTGTTGCTTAAGACAATGGGTAAATAAAGTTTTTTTATACTGATTTCTTAAGTTTACGCGAATGTTATACATAGAAATAAAACTATTTTTACGGATTCTATCACGATTTGGTTTGCCACGAAACGTCGGGAATAAAAATTAAAACGAAATCGTGACAGAATCCGTAAAAATAGTTTTATTTAGTTTTTTTTTCTAGTAGATAAATAAAGGGCTATGTTTAATCCCAGAACCTTTAAAGTAAACTTTTAATTTTTTGGCTTTTTTTAGGTGCCCTCATCCCACTTCAGTGTAGGATCGGTACACATTTTCAAGTATCTAGGGTGCAGAAAACATGCCGCTTTCGTTTTTTGACGTCAACCCACTCTGGGGATTTTGTCTAACCTGGGATGCGAACCTAAAACATCCAGCCCTAAATAAATCGACTATCGGAAATATCACTCACTGAACAAAACGTAACAGCCCTCATTATACGATATTATCATACAGAAGCTTAAATGCCGGACATTATCACGCAGACAATGTGACTCATAGATCATCATAGAGTTACCAAGTGGGGCATTTCACGTCAAGCGGGCAACGAAAAAAAAGTGAGGTTCTGAAATTCGTTCATATTTTGCTTATTTATACTTCTAGAGGGTATGAACGTGTACACAAAATATTTTTTTTATAAAAGGTCTAATTGTCAAATTATGGCCTTCTAAAATATTGACCTCACCGGTGTAAGGGTTCCTTTGGGAGGTATTTTGCGTATTGAAGTAATTTATAATAAAATAACAAATGTAGTGTTTTGGGTAGTAAATTTAATGGACTTTTTTATTTTTTGAACCGATTCGAAATTTAAATTTTTTCTCTTGTGTTAAAACTTTAACAAGCGTCAGGTACCTCGATCAGTACGACATATACATACTCAAATTGATATAAATCCTAAATGAATGTAGCACCCATTTTATAATTTTTATGGTAGAATCTGTGTATGTCAAGCTTTATTTTCGAATAAAAAACAATAAAAATGTTGTTGCCCAAACTATTAAAATTTAGTTTTGAAATCTTTACTTCCGGTTTAGCACAAGAGAAAAAAATTAAATTTCAAATCGGTTCAAAAAATCAAAAAGTCCATTAAATTTACTACCCAAAACACTACATTTGTTATTTTATTATAAATTACTTCAATACGCAAAATACCTCCCAAAGGAACACTTACACCGGTGAGGTCAATATTTTAGAAGTCCATAATTTGACAATTAGACCTTTTATAAAAAAAATATTTTGTGTACACGTTCATACCCTCTAGAAGTATAAATAAGTAAAATATGAACGAATTTCAGAACCTCACTTTTTTTTTCGTTGTCCGCTTGACGTGAAATGCCCCAAGTGTGATGTGACGTGATGTGTGATGTGTGTGTGTGTGTGTGCGTGCAGGTGTACTGGGCGGGTCCGCTGGCGGGCGCGGCGCTGGCGGCGGCGCTGCACCGGTTCGTGCTGACGTCACCGGCCCCCGCCTCCCCCGCCTCCCTCACATGCACCACTCCCCGCACACACCGCCCCCCGCCCCCGCTGCCCGAGGAGTTGCCGCTCAACGACAAGCCTTGACAGTTGACACTACACTCTAGTCTACACTCTAGACCGATGACTAAAGAAAAAATAACAGGACCCGGCATATCTACGAAAAATACGTGTTTACTATGATTACTATGAAGCCGGTTCCGCCATTTTAGTTTCGCGATCTATTTACATGTAAGTTGTCACCGTGTCATAAGAATTAAATAACGTATAAATACTTATTGATTTTATTTTAAATACAGTGTTCTATTTACAATGATACTAATTTCGGAATATGAAGAAGGTGCCTAATTGTTATATTAATGGAATCTTTCTTTTGCAAAGTCGCCATTTTGGTTTCCTTCCATTGGATTCCTTCATTTTTTCGTAATTATGCCCTGTCCTCTATTTTCTTTTGTCTAAGCTCTAGACGCATATATACAATTACTGCTAGTGCTCTCTCACATTAATAAATATATTTACTGTTATTATTTAATATTATTTATACTAATATTATAATAACGAAATAAAAAAAGGATCCAAAGTCTAAACAAAAGGAAGTGGCCGCTATTATTATATTGTTTTTGTCTGTTTTTGACCAGATTGGCTTAATAACCGATATATAGGTCGCCACGTGGTTCGTAAGCACAGAACTGAAGTCAAAACTGGAAAAAGTGGCCGCCATGTTATGTTTTTTTGTTTTTGACGATCGATATCTGATCGACGAAATATCCGACCCGTTTTATTTAGTTTAAAATCATAAATGTTATTTTGAATCTATGGTAAGAAACAATGACGTCACACGTAGCTATAGTTAACAGGTAGCGTTTTGGCGGCAAACTAAATTATACATGTTCATTTTTGCTTTTTTTAACTAAATATATGAAAATAAATTACAAAATATTTTTTTACATGTTTAGGATAAACGAATAAATTGCCCTATATACTTTTTTAAAAATAGTCAAGTACCCAATTCTATATCAACTTCTTCTGAGGGTGACTTTGGCAATAAAAACAATAGTGTTACCAAAGAATTTAAACGATAATCTAAGAAACGCCTAGAAGGATAGCGTCAAACAAAATGTCAATGTGAGATGAGGCAATTTTGCATATCGTAGTGTGCGTGACAGTGATACCAGGTTTCACTCCATTTTCCTAAATATGGGTAATTTTCTTTCTTTTATAAAAATAAAATTTTCACAATAAACAGGGAGATTACTTTTTAACCATTTCGGAAATTAAGAAGACGGCTCTTTACTCATTCGTATTTTTAAGTACACGATATTTATTACACGATATTTCTGCCAAAGGATATGGGGAACTTTGGGCCAAAATGTAACGAGTTGAGATATGGCTCAAAATATTGTCATTTTTTTCTATTTCAAAATATAAAAAATCAGCCCAATTCACAATCTAAAATGAGATATCTGAAAAATAAGTAAAGGACACTAAATAGAATCGATTACTTAATCGATTAAGATGAAAGAGTAAAAAAAAAAATTAATACTAGATCCGGATGATTAATTCAAGTAAAAATAATTTAACACATTGGAACTAACATAATAAACAGTTCTAAAAAATAAAATAGTAACTGAATAGCTCGAATGTGGGTGTTCGAATTCGACCCCTTCGGGGATATAGGCATGAACTTATGTTATCTACAATTACACATATCAATAGGTAAGATTTGTACTTATAACCATCGGTTGTTTGCGTATAGTTTGCTCCATAACCTCACTTTTATTTAAGCCAAAGTGAAGTTAAGTGAAAACTCTGTTCTCAGATTACAAAAAATCGCCAAATTTTCAGTTATTGTGTCATAATATACTATCTATTAATTGACACCACTTTCATCCTTTTACAATCTAGGCCCAAGATTGTATGGAAGCGTTTCCGTCCCCTTTAGACCTATTTTGACAATTCTTTTTCAGACGTTTTCAAATTAAGAGGTTTTTGGATGATTCTTCAGAATTAATTTCAAATTAAAATTTGGAAATTTCAAGTTTACAAAAACCGACCACATCAAATTGAAAATTAAATTCTGTCTTTGGAGTCAGTGCCAGGTTCAATGGTTAAAATGAAAAGGCACAGACTAAAAACAGATGATTTCCATCCATCTGCCCTCATCCCATCTTAATGTGGGGTCGGTGCAATACAATTTTTCAAGCTTGTCGCAGAAAGGATTAGGATTAGTTTTAACGACCGTCTGCCTGTTTTACGTCACCCCTACTGGGTATGTAATGCCGAGCAAATGGTATTAGAAAACAATCCGCCCGGGATGGGAATCGAACCCACGACATCCCGATTCACAACTCATAATTATACGCTGTCACTTAACCGAGCAGGCTACAAAAGATAGTATATTATGAACATCCCAGGCACAATTCCTTTTGCGTGTGCTTTAGGTAAATAAAACATACTTATCGTGATATTCCAATTGTGTTACCCACAGAAAAGCAGATGACGCGTTGTATAATAAACAGCAAGATCACATGCTGAAATCTGTAATGCGCTATTCATGATCATGAACTAAAAAAAATCACTAATCATTGCGGAAATAATATTTGGCCTGTGGGAATTTCATTCTGATTACTATGATTACAATCCGAACCATATAATGTGCGCATATATAAATGCTGAATTCTGATATATTATTATATTCTATGGACACAATAGACCCAAAAAAATAACCACTCTAGTCGGAACAGCATCTTGACAAATTCTTCGTAATCCACTTTACTTAAGTATTTAGCCTCCTCATCGAAGTGAACAAAACATATTTGAGTGTTTTTTGCTTGTTTCCACCAATACTCACCACGACATTTTCTTATTATATTTACCTACCCATTTATCGTGCAGCACAAAATCGGATGGAAACCTAAAACATTATATTATATTATTACTTTATATGAATTTGACGATATACAACAAAAATATTTCGATGATTTAATAATTACTTATTATATTAATATTTCTTCGGGAAAATCAAATATTTTTTTATGGTAACACTGAGTTAAAAACGACATCTTTCAAAAATATTATTTTACTTTCGTAATTTATCAATCAAAATAAACTGATTTCCATTATTTACCGTTTGAAATGAGATCCCAGGACACTTGTGAGTTTTTCCTGAATAATTTTTGCACGACAATATACAACAGGAAAGCATTTTTAAAATTATAGTAAGAGACGTTGCCGCGATGTCGTTTCTATGACAACTGTGGAACCAGCGACTGAAGGTGGCTAAATTAGGTCTACATGAATGTCATGATTTTTACGCGTGGATTAGGTATCTATGACTTTATTAATGTTAGCCCAGAGGATTAATAAGTTGAAATGGCAGTGGGCAGGGCACATAGCTCGTAGAACTGATAGCCGATGGGGCAGAGATGTTCTCGAGTGGAGACCACGCACCGGCGAGAACGGCTACCTATAAGGTGAACCGACCACCTGATATACATAGGTCGCAGGAAGGCGCTGGATGCAGGCCGCTTCCAACAGCTCGATCTGGAAATCTAGGGGAGGCCTATGTTCAGCAGTGGACGTCCTATGGCTGGTGATGATGATCCTGACCAGGAGCAACAGGATAACAAAAAAACAAAATGATTCACTGAAAATAAAATTTCTGGTAAGACTGTCATGATGTACCTACTGATGATGATGCATTCCTAGCCGATTTCGGCCACAGCGACTGCGCGATTGGACACTGAATAAGTACATAACAATTAAATTATCAATTTTTTTAACCTACTGATAACGATTTTGCAAGGACTAAAAATGTAAAACTAAATAATAGTTTTCAAAAACTAAAATAAGCACGCTATGATAACACGCCGTACTAACAAAATTAAAATAAAATTGTAAAAGTCGTTGGGTGCCAAATATAAAATGCTAAAAATATTCTATTTATAGCTATTGTAATTTTAATAACGTTGTGAAAGCACCCCACGATTTTTACAATGATTTATATCGGTCTAGAACAAACTCTTTATACTGAAAAGTTATTTTAAATTTTTTAAAATAAGTCAACACCTTTTTTCACTGTCCGTATCAGTATTTATATCGGCATTTTTTTAATATAAATATCGGTATCGTATCGGCAAAAGTGCGTATCGATGCATCCCTAAAAGATACCCGTCCGACCGAAGGCCTTAGACAAAAACCAAGCGTGACATTAGGTGACGCCACGCGGTTTTTTTATATGGAGTTGACACTGGTGTCCGAAATCACGTGACTTGCGAATCTTGGTTGGCGTTATCAAACGTCAAGCTTGGTTTTTGTCTAGTCACGTGGCTTCGGACGCCAGTGTCCACTCCATACAAAAAAAACATTAGCGTTAATGCCTAGCGTTATCAATATATAGTGGTCCATGGTCTTTTTAATCGTAGATTATTTATTTTGTAAATTAAAAGCAACGTTCCGACTTTCATAACTAGGTGAAATTGAATGAGCGCCATGCATGCACCCGATGTGCCTATAATACAATTATTAAAAAATAAAGATAATTGTCGAAATATTTATTCATAAAATTATAATTAAAATGTAACATTCGTCGAGTGGTGCCACGCCGATCTAATCTCCATTAAGAAATACAAGGCGGTTACTAAAATGTCGTATTTATATTATTTACTCGTAATTGGATACTTGATCAATTTTTTAAAATTAATTTTATATGAAATTTACGTCATCAATCAATCAAAAAGAAATATTCTCAAAAACAAAAAAGTTTCATCCTCTAAAGGGATGTAATGGGGATGAATGTTTGTCAAGACTCTCACGCGGGCGTAGCCGCGGCCAAAAGAAGTTACATATAAAAATGTGTATAAAATCAAACACAGTCAAATCAACCCGATTAGGTACACGACTATGTTTGATTTATACTATTAAACTATAATGTAAAACTGCATCGAAATTGGTTGAAAAATGAGGCAATAATTCATTTTCTGGAGTGGGGGCATAGTGGAGATATCTTACTATCCTTTTCCAACGCAGTATCGTTATGGCGGTGATGTGATTATACTAATACTTCTCTCTCCCACAGTTTTAAGGTTACACCAAACTTCAATGGCTTATAACTTTTTATGTTTGAGAATATTTTAATATTTCATTCTGTTCTATATTTTAGATGGCGTAAATTCCTATAAAATTAATTTAAAAAAATCAAGTACTCAAATGTTTTAAAACGACTTATATCGTCGTGCAGCAGCGTCGGGAGACCGAGATCGACGATCAGCCGCCCCGTGACGTCACACACCCTCCAATGTCACCACTTATGGTAATGGGCCAGGATCAATAAACAAATACCATTCAACACGCACAGCGGAGACGCGATGGGTGAAGTGTGTGAGTAGTGTGTGAGTAGTGTGTGAGTAGTGCGGGAGTAGTGCGTGAGCAGTGCGGGAGACAGGGGAGTAGTGTGTGAGCGGTGCGGGGCGCGGCCCGCGCGCGCGCTCATAACCTCTTCAGGATGCGGCGCTTGTCCTTGTTCGGCGGCGCGCGGCGCTCGCGCTTGGCGCACGGGCCTTCCTCGGAGGGCTCGGGCTGGTCGCGACCGCGCGCGTGTATGTCGGTCAGCAGCTTGGCGCGCGCGAAGTAGTCGTCGTACTTGTCGCGCAGCAGCGCCGCCGCCTCGGCGTTGAGCGCGGAGTCCGCGTTGGGCGCGATCAGCAGGCAGCGCAGCGCGAGCAGCGCGTGCTCGAGCCCGAGCTCGGGCCGCCAGTCGCGCTTCAGCGTGTTGACGCACACCTCGCCGGTGTCGGGCGCCACGTTAGGGTGGAACAGGCGCGTGAGGAAGAAGGCTCGCGGCGGCACGGCGGGGAACTCGCGGCCCAACACCAGCCGCACGCGGAACGTGCCGCCCGCGTACGGAGTCTCCGCTGCAACACACACACACACGCGCACACTGTCACACACATCACACTCACTGATCATAACCAATACCGTCTCAGGTATTTGATTATTTTTTTTAACGATATTCAGGGTTATTTATTCCTAATGTGTATCTTAAATCAAATCATTTATTGAATCCATAAAATGTCACACATTATATAGATTCCGTCAAAAATTTTACTCTACCATCAGTTAGGAAGACTGGTTCGCCAGAGAAGAATGGGAAAGAAACTCTGATGTTGCTCTTTTTGAGAAAAAAAATCAAATATTAATTAACAAACAATCAATCATAATAAATATTTCATTAGATTAGAGCAGCTAATCTACAACAAGGTTGCTTCAATATATCTATACTAATATTATAAAGCTGAAGAGTTTGTTTGTTTGTTTGTTTGTTTGATTGAACGCGCTAATATAAAATAAAACCAATAAAACATACTGTTTCAATTGCTGAGCGGCTCCCACGGACACAGTAAATAAACAGCAAACTAACATAACATAAGCTCACGCCTGTATCCCAGAAGGGGTAGGCAGTGATGCACTAGCAAACTAGAACACCCACATTTCGCTGAGCTTAGTTCCGTCCCACATGTGATAGGGCGCGAGCCTATCGCCATATCGGGCACAAATTCTAACAGCAAACTAGACAGATAGATACAAATGGCATAAGCTTATCATAGCAATAGCATAGTAATAAAAGTCTGAGCAGACCAGTTCCCACAGCACCCGTTCACGAGTATGATGCATGTGCCATTCATCGGCCTCTTCAACCATGTTGCAGAGAAGTGACCGTGCAGGCACACATTGCTGCCACAAGCATGAACTTTTATGCGAGCATGACTACCCAGACCCATTACTGATGACAACAGAAAATGACCACCATCATATCACACCATTGCTACGAAAGTGACACATCACCACAGTGTTAATTAATGGACATAGTAATAAACAAAAAAAAAATATATGTATATATACTAGCTGACCCGCGCAACTTCGTCTGCGTATGAGAGAGAGGGTTGAAAGAGTGAGTCTTAGGTACCTATAATCCAATAATTCTAAAGGAGGTAATGGGATGATCTACTTCGGCCGTCAGTCACCCCGTCTCTCACCCCGTCAGTCACACCGTCTGTCACACCGTCTGTCACGCCGTCTGTCACCCGCCTGTCATCCCGCCTGTCATCCCATCTGCCACCCGTCTGTCACCACGTCCGTCACCTAGTCTGTCACCCGTCTGTCACCCGTCCGTCACCCAGTCAGTCACCCCGTCTGTTATCCAGTCGGTCACCCTGCCTGGCACCTCGTCTGTCACCCCGTCTGTCACCCCGTCTGTCACTACGTCGGTCACCCGTCTGTCACCCGGCTGTCACCCCGTCTGTCACCCGGCTGTCACCTCGTCTGTCACCCAATCGGTCACCCCGTCTGTCACCCGTCGGTTACCCCGTCTGTCACCCAGTCGGTCCCCGCCTGTCACCCCGTCTGTCACCACGTTGGTCACCCGTCTGTCACCCTTCTGACACCCGTCTGTCACCCCGCCTGTCACCCAGTCGGTCACCCCATCTGTCACCCTGTCTGTCACCCAGTCGGTCACACCATCTGTCACCCCGTCAGTTACGTCGTCAGACACCCCGCCCGCCACCCCATCAGTCAGCCTGTCAGTCACCCCGTCAGTCACCCCTTAGTCACCCTACCATTCATTCCGTCGGTCAACACTAAAATATTTTTTCAAATCGAACCAGTAGTTTCCGAGATATAAAATTCCCCGCTAGCAGCATTATTCATTTTTGCTCCGCTCCTATTGGTCATAGCGTGATGTTATATAGCTTCGAGCCATCCTCGATAAATGGGCTATCCAACACAAAAAAAAATTTCCAATTCGAACCAGTAGTTTCTGAGATATCAACTTCCCCGCTTTTCAACATTCTTCATTTCTGCTCCGCTCCTATTGGTCATAGCGTGATGTTATATAGCCTATAGTCACCCTCAACAATTGGGCTATCCAACACAAAAAGAATTTTTCACATTGAACCAGTAGTTTCTGAGATATACCTACATTTTCACGATTTTGCAACATTTTTCATTTCTGCTCCGCTCCTATTGGTCATAGCGTGATGTTATATAGCCTATAGCCATCCTCGATAAATGGGCTATCCAACACAAAAAGATTTTTTCAATTCGAAGCAGTAGTTCTATCTGAGATATAAATTGTCCCGGTTTGCAATTTTTTTCATTTCTGCTCCGCTCCTATTGGTCATAGCGTGATGTTATATAGGCTATAGCCATCCTCGATAAATGGGCTATCCAACACAAAAATAATTTTTCGATTCGAACAAGTAGTTTCTGAGATATCAACTTCCCTGCTTTTCAACATTTTTCACTTCTGCTCCGCTCCTATTGGTCATAGCGTGATGTTATATAGCCTTTAGCCATCCTCGATAATTGGGCTATCCAACACAAAAAGAATTTTTCAAATCGAACCAGTAGTTTCTGAGATATCAATTCCATGTTTTTTATTTCTCATTTCTGCTCCGCTCCCATTGGTCATAGCGTGATGTTATATAGCCTATAGCCACCCTCGATAATTGGGCTATCCAACACAAAAATAATTTTTCAAATCGAAGCAGTAGTTCCTGAGATTAGCGCGTTCAATCAAACAAACAAACAAACAAACAAACAAACTCTTCAGCTTTATAATATTAGTATAGATATATATATATATAAATATATAAATTAAATGGAACTCCCAGATCTACTTAACAGTTAAGATACCCATAGACATTATAGAAGTTTACCCCTAGGCCTTTTAACAAACTTAAAAATAGGAAGAGGTTAATAATTTGTCAATTTTTTTATGTATGTTCCCCAATTACTCGAAAATGCCTGGGCCAATTCGACAAATTTCTTTTTTTGTTTAAAAGGGTATACTTCCCAGGTGGTCCCATTGGCACCAAGTCAGGATCTGATGATGGGATCCTAGAAAAATCAAAGGCAACCCTCTAATTTTATAGGGACCCATAATGTGTTTTACATATTTTCTAAAACTATTCAGGTATTTGCATCTGGTACTCATCATCTCATGTTGCTGAGCTGATGATGGAAAATATAACTCCTTACCTATTAGGATTTGGTGGATAATTCTTTCAATATTACAGGCTACTGAACACTAAAAATAGAGAAATAATATTTAAAGTTATTTTTTACTTATAAGTTATATCAAAAATGAAAGTTTTCATTTTTAATCAGTTTTCTGTTTTTGTTATTATCAACTTAGTATTTAGAGACTTTGTAGTAGGCTTTATAACAAAGTTAATGTTTAATAATAGTTTTGAATTTATTCACATCTCGTTTGTCTATGTGATTAGGAACCTTATTATAAAAACATGTACAAGGATCCTTAAAAGAATTGCCGATTTTTGGAGCCTAGTTTTATGATCAGTAAGATTGTTTTTACTCCTGCTGTTCAAACTATGAACATCACATACCTTATGAAATTTATCTATATTTTTCTTAATGTAGGTACATTAAATTAGCAAATATGAATTGTGATGCTACTGTCATTATATTTCTGTAACTTTCCTCATAGGGAGGATCTAGGGCTTAGCGAGGAAATAGATTTTATAACTTGCTTTTGGAGAACAAAAATAGTATTGATGTTAGCAGAACCAGCCCATAACAAAATTCCAAAACTAATAACTAATATTAGCCCTGTAATATTACTGTCCCACTGCTGGGCACGGGCCTCCTCTACTAATGAGAGGGGTTAGGCCTTAGTCTACCACGCTGGCCTAATGCGGGTTGGTAGACTTCACATACCTTTGAAATTCCTGTGAAGAAATTCTCAGGTATGCAGGTTTCCTCACGATGTTTTCCTTCACCGTTATAGCAAGCAATATTTCACAATGAAAATACACTTAACATAGAAAAGTCAGAGGTGTATGCTCCATTTTTGGGGTTGGTCTCGAACCTCCGACGCTTATCTCGGCAGTCCGTACCATTACCAACTGAGGTATCGCTGCAAATTCCATAACACATCAAACTATTAAACTATGCAAAATAAACCATCCTAGCCGTGTTAACGTCCGTTAATTGACGTAACTTGCTCACTTGCTTAGGATGCAGCACTTAAAAGTATATAATACTATTTCACTCTGTGGACTGTGACACATAACAAAATGATAATGTGGTGTGCCTTATAAGCGTACCGGGGCCTTCGATGAGCGCCACCACGTCGGTCAGGTCGTCGTCTCGTAGTTGCAGCTTGACGCCGGGCGGCGGGTGCAGCGCGAGGCGGCGCAGTTCGCGTGTGACGCCGCGCAATGCCTGCGGACATACGTTCTCCACATTCGACATCGCGCCCGCCGCCAAATACGCCCCTCTTCCAGAATCCAAACACAAACACTCCTCACTCGATCATAATTTGGTCAAATATCGTCACAATTACAGTCACTCATTGCAATTTACGACCAATTCACTGTTTTTGCCTAAAGACGCTATAATCAACTAAATAGTAATCAAATGCCTCAATGAAAATATTAAATCGATATCTGTGCTAAAAAAAAAACTAATTTAAAATACTGAATGAGATCTTGCTTATTTGGAATATCGTTGAAATTATAAATTATCACTTTAGTATTGAATGTTTGATATTGTAATTTGTAACGCCGGGTACACACACACACAGTAGTCTTGAAGTTGTGTAGTTCGCGAACGAACTATAGTAGGATTGCTAATTAAACGGAGTAAACTGACATTTCGAATGTTGCCACTTTTTTATGAAATTTAAATAGTGCTGCGGTAAAAAGATCAACTTTTCAATTCAGTGAACCATTTCTTTCTTTCATTTTCTAAAGTCCGACTCAAAGTCGTAATTCCTGCCTAATGTGTGATTAGTACTGCATGTGTATTGAATTATAGTCATAGTAAATTACTGTATGCTAAGTTATGGCAATTCTACTGCAATTATAGTCATGGTTCATTATTAAGAAAACTTACAAGAGTTATGAATTTGCGGAACGTAATTTTTCTCAAATAATAAAAATAATGTTTATAATTTTCATCGTTATCATTTCGCGTATCTGTTGTGATTATTTACGTAAAATTATTTACACAGACATTTAGTCACCGGGTTAAGCTTAAATTTCTAAAAATACGCAATAAAATTCTAATTTTGTAAGCTGGTGCTGAGTTATTGTTTCTTTGAATGATAGAAATTGAACTAGATCAATCACTATGTTTTGAAAGTAAGCAACATTATTTTGGAAAGTGACATTTCGAACTGTCAGTTCACTCCGTTTAAATTAGCAATCGGACTATAGTTCGGAAGACCGCCCCCACAAACGAAATGAACGACATTGTTCCCGGATCTCTCAATATTTAGTTCGTTAGTTCTTTTTTTTAAACACCCAACAGTCACCCACCTAGTCCCACACTAGGTATAGAGTCTATACTATAGACTGTTTCGTGGGTATCAGAAACTATGAGAGACTTTCGGTCTCACAACACCCAGACTTGAAACAAATATCTGTGGGTCACACAAACATTTGTCTCAATACGGGAATCGAACCCGCGGCCTCTCGCTTCACAGCCGGCTACTCGCCCACTGCGCCACGAAGGCTGTCGAATTCGTTTGATAAGTTAAGGTTTAAGGTTTAAAGATATTTATTCTCAAGAAGACAAACACAAAGTCACTTACTTGAGAACAATATTAGACTTAATTATAATAATAGTATAAGTTGTCAGCCACAGTAGTTGATATATTATTATTACCCATCTAATGCATTTATGTTTTATGAAAAGATTTATTGGCGAGAACATACTTAGATAACTCAGTCTTAAATGTATGAAATGGGTGTACATTTTTTATTGATGGTGGTATTTTATTATACAGCTGTGCTCCTTCAAATGTGAGCATCTTTTTGCCATAATTGGTTCTTGTTTTTGGTAAGACTAAGAAGCTGGCTCGTCGAAAACTGCGTTGATTAATTTGCTTTAGTTTTGTGAAAATTAAATTAGTGTAGATGTTTTTGTTCAAAACTTTGTGGATAAAAAGACACGTGTTGTACGTATACAACTGATTTATATTCATTTCATTAGCTTAGTATCATCGAAAATTTTATTGGTTGAGGTTAAGTATGGGTAATTGAAAAGTTGTTTGATAATCTTATTTTGGGCAATTTGAATATCTCTTAATTTAGTTTTGGAAGCGCTACCCCAGATTTCCAATAAGGTATAATATGTGTGGTTTGACTAATGCATTGTAGATGGTGTAGCACAGATATTTTGGGATGCATGAGGCTATGTTACGAAGTGAACCGAGTAATGATGACAATCTATTCTTTATGTGTTCAACGTGTTTGTTCCATGTTAAAGCACTGTCCATTCTCAAACCGAGATATTTTTCTAATTGTTTTTCTTGTATTGTGATATTATTAATAGTACCTAAGTGGTGTGTGATATGGTATTTTTTTATTTTTAGCCTTAAAGAATATATATGACGTTTTAGAGATATTTATTGTTAATAGGTTGTACTGGAACCAGGTAAACAGTGTATTTAGGTCGTTTTGAGCTTGTAAAATTATTTCATTTATAGAAGATCCAAAATAGAATAAGCAGGTGTCGTCCGCGTAGAGGGTTAGATGTCCATGTAGTCCAATTTCTTGCATATTATTGATATAATAAAGTTAGTAACTTAACTTAAAGTTACGATTCCAAGTTTTATCATTGTATGTAGGTCACTACTCCCCAAGTAAAAAAATAAACAATAATATTAGCCCTGTAGTTTTATTGTCCCACTGCTGGGCACGGGCGTCCTCTACTAATGAGAGGGGGGTTAAGGCTTAGTCTACCACGCTGGCATGCGGGTTGATAGACTTCACATACCTTCGAAATTCATGTGACATTCTCGGGTATACTGGTTTCCTCACGATGTTTTCCTTCACCGTTATAACAAGCATTATTTCACAATGAAGCAAATTATCAAAGAATAAAAATAATGCGTGCGAATAATCTTTTTTTATCTTTTCTTTAGTTCGAGACGAGAACTAAAAGAACGAACTAGTTCGCTGAGAAGCCGTGAACTAAAGAGACCGCTCCTTATCGCGAACTATTATGCGCAAATCTAATGGCAGGTACACACCGACCGAACGAAGGCGAAATAATGTTCGCGAAGGGATCGGTGTGTAATATTTTAACTAAATAATAAACGTATTGTTTGATAATCATAAATAAATCAAATAAAAACAAGTAATAAATAATAAACGTACAAAAAATAGGGAACTTGCATGTAATTTTCTTTTTAGTTCAGTTTCTTTTTGTTAAGAACTAGGTCTCGAATAAACACACCAGAAAGAAAAACATTAAAATATGCACAAATCATTTAATTATCGCAAGTCAAAATATGACTTTCAAAACCCCGCGCCAAAAAAGGACGTGACGTCACCGTGTAAAAATTGCTTTTTATTGACATGTCAGTTGACAATGACGGCTACAATGACGTTTGAACATTGCCTAGAATGACGTTTGAACCGCTATAATTGCCTATCGTTTAAAATTTCCCCAAACTGAACAAAAATTTCCCCAAAAGCTATTTCATTAAATAACGAAGTAAAAAATTAAATGCACTCTTGAATCTTAAGCGGAGCGATGGGAAATTTAAACGAAGAAAAGAATTTGGAAAGAGGAGGACCTTCGATATCTCATTCATCAATCACCATACTACACATAATAACTGTTTTCCGCAAAATTGGGGAAAATACCCCAACCTGGAAACACTGCTTAATGCAACGACGTCACTTGGGTTTTGCAATAACGTTCCATTATACGTAATTTATGATTAAGATATTTTGTAAGATATCAAGTATTTTATCCTACAAATTTCATCATAGCACATTTCAAGGTTTTGTTTATTGATTTATCAACACAATTGCTCCTTATAATTTTCGTGCAAGTTCCCCATTCACATTTGAACATTTATGTACTGCTTTGTAAAAACAATACAAAAATGTTTATCGACAAATCATCGACAATATTACTTTGCGCACTAAACTTCCGCCATCTTTAGCTTCCAGTCTGGTGCCAAGGTCATGCAGGTGGAACCGATCTCCTCTATCTCTTTAATCTAAGTGTTGACTGTGTTCAACACAGAGAGAGGGGTCAACACAGTGTGTTGACCCCTCTCTCTCTTTAATCTAAGTTGTTGAGTCTTACTCTTGATTTGTGACTGACAGGGGTGAGGGGAGTTTTGGCGGAAATTCTGACGGTGCTTAATGATTTCTTGATTTATTGTTTTCAAGATGTCTGACTAGCTATTTTTTTGAGTAATGGATTTATTAAACACTGTCGTTGGCAAAATCATCAACCTTTGATGGAGGCCATATTTTTAAAATAAAGAAGAAGAAGAAGATATTCTAGTCTAAAGTTTTGCTTGTGGTTTAAATGTGATATGAATTTAAGCGATAAACATCAACGAAAATGGACAGTATCTGGAAGCTTTGAAATAAGTGATTTTGGACGCGTTTTGTCTGGTGGATGGGTCGACCTTGTTCGACTCCTCTGCTGCGAGAAAATCGTCTGAAAAGCATCAAACTGGAAGGAATTAACGCCAAAACTCCAGCAGGGTCTTGAAATCGAACACATCCGATTTCATTGCATTTGTGAAAAATTAGATATAAGCAAATAAAGAAATAAAAAGCACTTAAGACGAGGCTGTATGGGCTAGATCCCTTTGCTTTCCCGAAAGGGAAAATTAAAAAAAAAAAAAAAAAAATTTCCTCGCAATACTTTTTCAAATTTTCTTTCCAAATAAGATAAAAAGAAGAAGATTATTTATTCTAAGGGTATAAGAGAGGGTTTACTCCTTAGATTTAAAGAGAGAGAGGTTTACTCATAGAACTTTAGTGTGCATTTTAACCAGTCCTCGTTCTTTGTCGCTATACCTTGGAGTTAACCAAAAATGTGAACGTGAGTGAAAGAATGCCGGGATATGAGTGCGCGTCAGTGTCGGTGTCAGGATCAGAGGCCGATGAGGCGAAATACGCGAAGTCTGTGGCGGTGGCGCGGCAGTACCGTGTGCGAGTGTGTCTTCAGCGTTTCTTCAGCGACGAACGCGCGCGGTGCTACGTGTGGGTGAGTGGCGCGCAGCGCGTGAGTTGGCTGTCGGCACGGCTGCGGCGACTGTTCGCGTTGCCGCCGCATCTGGCGCTGGTGTCGGGGGGACATCTACTGCCACCCGCGGAACCTCTCGCCGTGCTCGCGCCTGATGACGTAGTCGAGTCAGTTCATTCATCATTACACTCTCCCAATCATACACTTTTCTTAAAAAAATATATATAGCAGGGCCGTCTTAAGGCATGTGTGGGCCCCTGGGCACAAGATTTTGGGGGGCCCTTGGAGAGTAAAAGCAAGCAAGATAATTTAAATGCTTATCAGCCTTTGGGAGGCCCTGTAAGGTTGGGGGGTCTGGGTAAGGGCCCCGTGTGAATAAAAACAATAATTAATCCCTGAATTTAGGGAGTGTGGATTTTGAGAAATCCTTAGCTATAATTCAAATTTAGGCTGTTTTTGTTGCGAGTCCTTTATGCATCAATGCCTGAGTTACTTTTGATATGTTGAAGTGATATGATGGTGGTATAATAAGGCCGCATTGATTACTGTCCAAATACAAAGAATCACAAAGCCAATCTAAATGTAATATGGGTAATATATGGGACTTGGTTTTGCTAAAACTGTTTAGCTTTCTTCCTACCTGCCCTTATCTCACCTCAATGTGCCTAACATTGATTCCTATTTTCTAATTTAATTTGCCTGAGACTGGATCCCTCAGAGGGTGTTGACATCAGGCAAGCAGCTGGTCATAAACAGTGTTACGCTGACCCCACATTAAGGTGGGATACGGGCAGGTAGAAAGAAAGAAAAAATGTTTGTTCCTGGAATTATTATATAGTGTGTTTTTCTAACTTGGACAGTACGGAGATATTGGTAACTGTAGAGGTAGAAGACACAGAGTTGTCTTAAGAACCATTTACTCTTTTTTGTAAAAATAATTTTGGCATACTGAAATTTTTGGTCAAGGGTGAGTAGATCTTGACATTTGATGAAATTGACAAAAAAATGTATTGTATTGATCAAAGTTTCGGCAAAGAGGTTTTTCTATAATTTTTTTTAACAAGCTATTTTTAACAAAAAAATACCTTGTATTAACAATCCTTTCCTTATCTGTTTGTCTAAAATTTTACTTAGTCCGAATCTAGCGAATTTTAACAGAATTTTTCTTATTTTCTTCCTTAAATATTTTTTATTTTACTATTATTCTTTTTATAATTTTTTTACAGGCCTGCAGGGCGATTATGTATCTTAGTTGGCAACTGAAAATGATATCCACTCTTCAAAGTGTACAACAAACAACTGTCAAATCGCTAATTTGGGATTGGCTAACGTCGGTTATCAACTAAGATGACGTCACAGTGCCTATGAACATTGATTGGAACCGGTGACGTCACGGTGACGTTCGTAGCGTGTGAGTGTATATCGAAAAAGATAAATCGGTATTGGCTAAGCAAAGTGGACATCAAATCGAAAGTAACTGTGCCTATCAAAAGAGTTTTGAAAGACACAACCTCGGAGCAGTGTTTTTGAGATGCAAGGGGATTACCACTATAATCCGGCTAGATAAATTAGTCAGTTTGGTGAATGGTAACATTGAAATATTTCAGATTTTGATTTTGTTAGGATTTTAGTAATTACAAAACTCTTTTGTGAGACTGCGCGAGTGTGTGCTTTATTAAATTTGTTATTAAAAAAATATAATATAATCAACACACAATAATATGATTCCATATTATAAACAATCATAATCGCGTGATTGTGTGCTGTAAGCAGTGTGATTGTTTCCAAATTATCTTCCGACATGTGTTCGGATTGATTTTGTTGAGGCTTTAAGAAGAGAGAAGAAAGAAGGATTTTCGAATAGAAAGAAAATATATTATTAGTATCTATATATGAGTGCCGCCGTTTAGTTTGCGCAATGTACCTATCATACAAGTGTTTACTTGAGACTTTATTGCACATAAATAACGCAGGATTCCGACAAGGTGTTCAAAGACAGTGCTCAACGTCCGCCAGGCAAGATTGTGGCACGACGGAGGGGTTTCACAAACTTATAGCAATGTAATGAATACTTAGATCACATTGTGAAGTTTGTTAATAGTATTTGTAGCACGAAAGTACATGTAATTAGTAATAGATACTTATTGTAAAATAAAACAATGAATTCGTTACAAAACGAGTCTTAAATATTATTTTAGAGCATGGCAAAAGTGGTTAAAATCATACAAAAATATAGATTATAACACACAACTAAGATGTACCTAGATCAAATGTTTTTAGCTACTTTCCTCATGCCAGTCGAAGTAATTATTTCACTATAAATCTACAAACATAAATCCTAAATTATCCCAATACGATTTTTACAATTCTCGCATAAATTATTTTGTCATTATCAGTCAAAAATTTTGTTTCAGTATAAAGGCGATCTACTATCCCTTTTATTTATTAATTCAACGCGTATATTTATCTCTGTCACACAATGTCGATAGAAAAATAGAGATGTCAAGTGCTCGTTGAAAGGAACTTAATAGGCACTCATGGTGCATATATAAACCACAGAACACCAATACCCTAACGGGAAGAACGATAACTTCAAAGAAAAAAAAGCAAACATGACCTTGGTTCATGGTCCCACTAGCGCGCCGGTTTTTGATCGATGAAACTATTTATCGCGCGAAATTTTGACTTATGGGTATTCATAGGTTTTTAATAATTAGTTTTTAATGCATTATGTCGACCATGAGTTTTTTGACATTTCACGCTAAGGACTACATGTAATAATAATTTTTATGTACGTAAAATATTATATCACGTAACTGCTAGAGGCGCTTGGGTGTCATCTAGCTGTTACATGATGTACTTTACGAACATACTAATTATTTTACGTAATAATAGCGTGAAATATAAAAAAACTCATGGTTGAGATATTGTCACCGAACTTAAATAAAAATAAGAATTAAAATGGTGACTGTAACACTGTGTCACACATATTTGTAATTAATTAAGATAATATTATATAACATTTAAGAACTGACAAATATGTGAGATACACCACTATTTATGATTAATTCTTAGTTTTAGTTAAGTTGGATGACAATTATCATTAGCATGATATATGTGGTATGTATCGTAGATTTTAAAATAAAAACTATATTTCAAGCATTCCTAAAAATATTTATTTTGCGTTTTAGACTGCTTTTCGTCATACTATAATCGGTAAATTGCCTATTTTGTTTTATACAATACCGTTTTAGGCAAATCGATATTGTTGACACAATAATGTACATTTCATTATTTTCCTTATGCTCTGGACAATCAGAGAGCCATTGGAAATTTGTATGGTTTTTAATTTTTTCAGTAAGCGTTTTTTTTATAGTTGGTTTACATCCTTGCTCACTTAAAATATTGTACACAATTGTTGCAGCGATCTCCACTGTGTCCGTAAACATTTTATTAACGTAATGTAAACTATTACGCACAGTTTCGTATTCTTTAAAGTTTGTAAATAAGTGGCTTACCTCAGTGTTCTGATCTGCAAGCATGGCAATTTTGCAGTTTGCACAGTTTGTTCCTAATTTTTTTTACCATATATCCACACACATAAGCACATGCTTGCAGTTCTGCAGAACACTGAGGTATTACAACATCCACATCAGCATTTTCTGTTATATTATATGTTGCATCGTACTTTTCAATTTCTTTATGAGGATTATTTATATATAAAAATGTCTTTAAGTTACTTAATAATATATTATCGTCATCTTCACAGTTTTTGTTTTTGCTCATCTGTAGTAAATTGCTTATGATCGAGGTTTTTAATGCTGCAACAAATTGTACAGTATTTGGATTTGTGTTGCATCCACAATAACTTCTAATACTACCAAAACAATTTTCCAATGGGTCTTGATTTAATCTGCGTGTTGACAAACTTTGTATATTAAAATTTTGTGCTAAGTTTTCAAATAAACGCTCCACAGCATTTAGTGTCCTTATAAAGCCTTCTTGTGAAGGCGGCCGTGATCCAGCCCCTATAAACTCTATATTTTTTAACATATGTTTCATTTCCTTAAAAAACGCTAAATGTGGACTTTTCCGTGTAAAGTTTGTTAAAAATATTTTGCCCCTTTTTCTGTCGGGTGTATCTCCGTTTAACGAATCGAATAAATGATCCATCTTTTCCAACAGCATGGCTGTTGTTACAGCTTCTTGTGGCATTTCATCTGAAACACAAAATATTTATTTTATTTCAAATATATAAATAAGATGTTCATGGAGATGTCAGAATTTTAATCAAATATACAATGAAAAAATCTTATGCACCAAGGTTAACTGCCGTTGTGATACAGATGCATAGTGTACAAGTGCTGAGGTCTTGGGTGCAATCTCTGGGTCATACAAAGTATAAAATTTGTGCTTGATTTGGGGATAGGCTCACCCCCTGAGCTCATTCCGTATAACACCATGTGTGGACATCATACATATGTGTGCACCAAGACTATTAAATGGGTTGGGTTTGTTTGAAGTATACTGTAATAATTTTTTAAAACCGTGTTAAAAACGATTCATTAATAATAATAGCACATAACCTTGTAGCCAAGATCCTACACCAGCAACTTGCTCTTCGATATTGCCTTGTGGCTTCTGAGGTGCCTTATTATCAATATGTCCCTCAACCAGTTCTCGAAAATAGTCATGCAACGCTCTATTGGGATCGATCTGTTATCACAGACAGGACTATTGTGGCCAATAAGCCTGATATTGTGGTAGTAGATCGATTGACGCGCCGGGCGATGCTTGTTGATGTCACGATTCCGCATGATGAGAACCTTGTGAAAGCCGAAAAAGACAAAATGTCGAAATATTTAGACCTGGCACATGAGGTTACTCGCATGTGGGATGTGTATTCAACAATCATTGTTCCGATAGTCATTTCTGCCCATGGTTTAATACCACTGAGCCTCGACCAACACCTCAAGAGGCTCTCGGTTGGTGTTTGGGTCAAGAGCCAAATGCAGAGCCAAATGCAGCCAGTATTACTGGATACGGCACGAATTGTGAGGAGGTTCCTCACTCTGGGGTCCTAACCGCCGGTGGCTTGGGTCCCGAGCCTCGCCATCGGAGGGGAATATTTTTATATTTTTAAATGTATTTTTTTATAGCATATATTTAAAAATGTAAAAAAAAATCTTTAAAAATAAAGAGTACTGAACATAAACTAATCTTAATAAATCACTGTTTGCAATCTTTGCAAGCATTCCTGCTGCAACTGAATGGCTAAATACTTGGCAAGCGAGGTTGACCTTCATCTTCTGTTTGAAATTGGGTTCTATGTGTTGTTTAGTTAATGCAGGCGCAAAAACAAAATTTTGATTACCATTGTCTTTTTCGTAAAACTCTTTTATATAACTCCACTTGGCTGTACCTGTAACAGTTTAAATGTAAAATTAAACCGTTACACTTACACTTAAACTTTCCTTGAAGGGCTATCAAGCAAGTTTTCATACAAAAAAATCATCTCAAACGTCAGTACCGTTATCTACCACTTACAATGAGAGGGCCCTTATTACAATTTACACCCTAGAATGTTCAAGAACCATGTAAGACAATTTTATTGTCTAAACAAATACGATGGCACGATCTGGCGCGCGTATGTTTTATAGTCCAATTGCTAATTAAACGAAGTAAACTGACAGATCGAAATGTCACTTTCCAAAATAATGTTGCTTACTTTCAAAACATAGTGATTGACTTAGTTCAATTTTGTCATTCAAAGAAATAATAACTCAGTACTAGCTTACAATACTACCGGACAAATCAAAGTAGAATAATTACTTTGCCCGACCTGGGGTTCGAATCCAAAACATTCCCTAATCTACAACCCATATATCCTGCCACTAGACCAAGGAGGTGATTCATACTTTTAACATGATAATTTTAATCCACTAATTCCCTAATTGTCGCCATCTTGGTTTAGTTGTCGCGTGTATGAGCTGTGGACTGGGAAGGTTGTAGTGTTTGTGTGTATTAATATTTAATTATTAAACGATACAATTAATTGATTTGTCGCATGCGGTCTTATCCGTATCACAGCTTAGCTTAAATGCAATTTTAAAATATTAAAATTACCTGCTATGGATTTTCCATAATTTTCCAAAACTTGTGGGCATTTAATATCATATTTCAGAAAATTATTCCTGAAGCATTTGATAAGATGCGGTGGGTCCATAATTGTGACAATTTCATGGCCTTTGAAATCAAAATATGGGTGATCCACTGAAGAGCCAAGGGAGTTTATTGCCTTAATGTTAGTGGCAAAGTTGTCTGAAACTGTAGCAACAATGTTCAGCTCAGCTTGAAAGCTTTCTTCGAGAACCTAAAATCACAAAAAAAACCTGAATATTTTGAGATGAATTATAATTTATTTATTTAAATTATAACTATTATAATAGATGGTGGCTGCCAAGACGAGTGCCAGAGGGTCGAAACCAACCACAATTTTTTTTAAAGATTTTATTTACGACTTTTTTGGTGATAGATATGTATACTCAAACCAAATTACAGCTCTCTAATACTAATAGTCTCTCGAGATGTAAACCGTGGTCAGACAAATAGACAGACGGACGATGGATATAGCTAATCTATAAAGGTTCTTTTTTTGCCATTTGGCTTCGGAACCCTAAAAAGAGTATACACATCTGAGTTTTCTATGTTAAGTAATGGTCAATGAAAACATCGTGAGGAAACGTGGTAGACTAAGGCCTAATCCCCTCTTATTAGTAGAGGAGGAAAGTGTTCAGCAGTGAGAAAGTAATTTCTTTTATATTATATTACATACCTCTTTTATGAGAACAGATAATCTATCAGCTGTAACACAATTTCCGGAAAAGTAAAAAGCTAAGGGTTGTTTCCATCTGGCTCTAATGCCAATTGCCATAAATAGTAAAGCATGAGTGGCTGGCTCCATAGTTCTCCCTTGAATTCCATGGTCTTGATAACCTTCAATTATATCTAATTTTGCATTATACGTTAAATTTTTTCTTATCGACATTTCATCAAATGCCAAAATACATAGATTTTCTTTGGGTTCTCGTTTTTTTGTAATCTCTTTTATTGTATCAAATATTTGGGTATTTATACCACATGTCATGGGAATTTTATTAAGGAGTGCTTTTAATGTGCCTTCACTTGGTAAACAAAAAAGCCGCCTTAACAACCTGTAGCAAGCAGTAGATCTTTTATAGATACTTAATGCCATGACCTTGTCGTCTACACTCCATCTCCGACCAGTCAGTTTTCTTGGAGCATTTTTAATCTGGCTTTGCAATAATAATGCAAACGACCCTGATATGTTTTTATCCAAGAGACTTTCGACATTTGCATCTGTTGTTAATGTCTTCAGAAGATTACGTGGTTGTTTCTTAATTTTTTGTCTCAGTCTTATAATCTCACTTAAGTTTCTCCTGCATCTTTTGTAATGTTTGAGTTTTTTGGGAGTTAATACTTTTGATGTACTTATATCCAGCTCTCTTAATATACCTCTAGTCTTTGAAACCTGCAAATAATTAATTGTACATATTTTTTTTAAATTCAAGAATTTTAGAACGTGTTTAGAACTTAACTCGCCGTCACAAACGCCACATGCCGTCGTAGCATTGCGTCGACCCGCGCTGTGGCGGGCCAACCGGAGCTAGCTATGTTCAATGTGGACCGGTGCTCAAACTCAAGCACGGTGAATCATATAAACTTTAGACTCATCATGCACTCCGATTAAACTTAAAAAACCAAACCGCGAACGAAAGCGCAATACGGTTAACGATTTGCCTATGTATTTATATTATATCGGTACGACTCAATAATACACGACATAAATAATAAATTCGTACGCAATTTGGCGTTTTCAGTTTGTGTTCATGCGCTCGCTGCCTGAATTAAAATGCATAAATAGTAAACTTTAACAAAACTTACGACAGATGTTGTCACACAAGGTATTAATTGTCTTTGAGTTGATGGTCCTGGTATTGGGTCTTCAATGTTTTGTGTGTTGGCGACATCCTAAAAAATAATATGAGTTACATTTTCATTTTATTATTACACAGTATGTATATATATATACTAGCTGACCCGTGCAACTTCGTCTGCGTAGGAGAGAGAGGGTTGAAAGAATGAGTCGTAGGCACCTATAATTCAATAATTCTAAAGGAGGTAATGGGATGATCTACTTCGGTCCGGTTTCGTCAGTCACCCCATTAGTCACCCAGTCAGTACCCCCGTCAGTCACCCTGTCGGTTACCCTGTCGGTCACCCCGACAGTCATCCTGTCGGTCAACCGTCGGTCACCCAGTCTGTCACCCCGTTTGTCAGCCCATCAGTCAGCCTGTCAGACACCCCTTAGGTCATAGCGTGATGTTATATAACCTATAGCCGTCCTCGATAAATGGGCTATCCAACATAAAAATAATTTTTCAATTCGAACCAGTAGTTTATGTTTGAGATAAAATTTTTTCCGATTTTGCAACATTTTTCATTTCTGCTCCGCTCCTTTTGGTCATAGCGTGATGTTATATAACCTATAGCCGTCCTCGATAAATGGGCTATCCAAAATAAAAATAATTTTTCAATTCAAACCAGTAGTTTGATTGAGATATAATTTTTTCAGATTTTGCAACATTTTTCATTTCTGCTCCGCTCCTTTTGGTCATAGCGTGATGTTATATAGCCTATAGCCACCCTCGATAATTGGGCTAACCAACACAAAAATAATTTTTGACCCGGCGAACTTCGTACCGCCTAACAGTCAATTCTTTAATTATTTTTTTTAAATCTTATTCTGCTATTCGGGACGCCGCGCCGGGTCAGTTAGTATGTAGTAGTAACAATTGAGTGACGTTACCATCGTATAAATAATATTGAGAAATATGACATTAATATTTATACGATACTAACGACACTCAATTGTTTTGCCTTCCCGGAACCTCTCCACTAACATTTGAACTTTATGGTATGGTATTAAAGTTCAAATTAGCTTTTAAGTATTATTACGAATCGATTGTATGGGAGTATAGAAAAGTGTTGTTTTAAGACTTTTTCAGGCAATTTTTCAATGTTTTCTCTCCGTAAGAACTATCCTCGTACTTCGAGAAATATTCTAAAAAAAGAATGAGCGAAATCGGTCAAGCCGTTTTCATGTTATGTCGTGACAACGGAAAACGGGTTTCATTTTTATATATATAGAAGATAGAAGATAGATATACATTTACATACATAACATAAATACAACCCGCGACTTCGTCCGCGTAGAATTCACCTAAAAGCCTAATACTTCTTGTTAAATAAAAGTAGTCAGAGTTACTCCTTATAACTAACTAGCTGACCCGCGCAACTTCGGCTGCGTATGAGAGAGAGGGTTGAAAGAGTGAGTCTTAAGTACCTATCTACGATATAAAAATAAGTCGGGTTTTCCTTCCTGACGCTATAACTCCAGAACGTACGAACCGATTTCCACGGTTTTGCATTCGTTGGAAAGGTCTCGGGCTCCGTGAGGTTTATAGCAAACAAAATTCAGGAAAATTTTCAACAGAAAAGCGGGAAAATCTTTTTCACATACAGCGCCATCTCTGATACATAGCATGTACTACAAACCAATATTTTAAGTAGATGGCGCCGGTGCGTGAAAAAAGATTTTCCAGATATTAGAGATTTCACAGACGGGTGACCGACTGGGTGACAGACGGGTGACAGACAGGTGACAGACTGGGTGACAGATGGGTGACCGACTGGGTGACAGACGGGTGACAGACAGGTGACAGACTGGGTGACAGATGGGTGACAGACGGGTGACAGACGGGTGACACACGGGTGACAGACGGGGTGACGGACTGGGTGACAGACGGGTGACAGACGGGGTGACAATCGAGCAGATAGATGGGGTGACCGACGGGTTGACCGACAGGGTGACTGTCGGGGTGACCGACGGGATGACTGACGGGGTGATGGACGGGGTAACTGACGAGTGTACTGACTGGGTGACTGACGGGGTGACTGACGAAAACAGACCAAAGTAGATCATCTCATTACCTCCTTTAGAATTATTGGATTATAGGTGCCTACAACTCATTCTTTCAACCCTCTCTCTCCTACGCAGACGAAGTTGCGCGGGTCAGCTAGTAATCCAATAATTCTAAAGGAGGTAATGGGATGATCTACTTCGGCCGTCAGTCACCCCGTCAGTCACACCGTCTGTCACACCGTCTGTCACGCCGTCTGTCACCCCGTCTCTTACCCCGTCTGTCACACCGTCTGTCACCCCGTCTGTCACCCGTCTGTCACCCAGTCGGTCACCCAGTCTGTCACCCGCCTGTCACTCCGTCTGCCACCCGTCTGTCACCACGTCCGTCACCCGTCTGTCACCCAGTCAGTCACCCCGTTTGTTATCCAGTCGGTCACCCCGCCTGTCACCTCGTCTGTCACCCCCGTCTGTCACCACGTCGGTCACTCGTCTGTCACCCCGTATGTCACCCGTCTGTCACTACGTCGGTCACCCGTCTGTCACCCCGTCTGCACCCGGCTGTCACCACGTCGGTCACTTGTCTGTCACCCCGTATGTCACCCGTCTGTCACCCCGTCTGTCACTACGTCAGTCACCCAGTCGGTCACCCCGCCTGTCACCCGTCTGTCACCCCATCTGTCACCCTGTCTGTCACCCAGTCGGTCACACCATCTGTCACCCCGTCAGTTACCTCGTCAGACACCCCGCCCGCCACCCCATCAGTCAGCCTGTCAGTCACCCCTTAGTCACCCTACCATTCATCCCGTCGGTCAACACTAAAATATTTTTTCAAATCGAACCAGGGTGTCTATTCTATGATACGTTATCGGGCGAACGATATCGGACTGAAACTCTACCGATATCGTGCAAAAATGCTAGCACATAACATCATCGTATATCGTTCGGGCATAATAGACACCACTATCGGAAGAACCTAGAGATGACTAAAGGGAACAATGAGTGAATGCAATATTATTATAAAGGTGCTTCAACACACACGGGAATCATCGTCAATATTGTATCAATCCAATTTACTAATGTCAAATACATTAGAAACGTGTTTGAAAATTGATTCATCACACTCGATGTCTATATTTGCCATTATTATAGATATTTAAATGTTTATTTCAATTAATATAACAATTTTATTATTTTTGTCAATAAATATTTATTTATGAGACAATTCTCTTGTTTTTGTAAAGAAGAGGTACATTGTCGGAAAGTGGAATCTCTTTGGGTTGCTGGCACATCGATCGAAAAAAAGGTTTAGAAAACACGGCCAGGGGCTGAAGCATGTTTGTCCACATACACTACAGGGTTCCGTGGTAGGGATAAATGTTACTGAAATATAATTTTATTACACATAAGACCTTAAGTAACACTTTAAGGTGACCATGGTCCATAAACTTATATTTACTACCTCTTTTAAACAACTAACAACTTCATTTGGTTGGTGGTAGGTATTCAGTAGAATTTATACGAAATCGTTGACGTGTGAACTTAGCCATGATAGTTTTTCTTTTAAACTCGTTATAATACCGTCCACCCAAGATTTTTTTCTAACGATACCTCAGCATAGGATAATCGAAAAAAAAAATATCCCCCATTTTACGAGCAGGGGACCACACCGATCACCGACCACACCAACAAAGTGTGATTGATATCAATACTATACATATGTATAGCCATGCCAAATTACAGCTTTCTAGTATTCATAGTCTTGCCTCCTCGGTACAAAACGTTTCGGAGGAACGCTATGCGGTCCGATACTCCAACGATATCGTGCAAAAATGCTAGCATATAACACCATCGGATGTACTTACATCGTTCGGGCACCATAGACACCACTATCGTGTGCATAGATAGAGATGACCGAAAGGAACAATGAGTGAGCGCAATATCATGATTGTTCATACAACCAATATAGTTCAACACAGACGGGAATAAACGAATCAATTTTTTAATCAGTCTAAATCACTGATGTATAAAAACGATTTTAAAAATTGATTAAATAATTAGCCATTATTTGTAGATATTTAAATGATTTTTTGAAATAAATAAGGTGACAAAAATATGGAGTTATATTTCAAATGTAACTATTTTAGAAGTAAATTATGTCCATTTCCCATTTCTATTTTTGTAATAAATATTACGTAAAATCGAAACATTATAATCGAATATCTATTGTAATCGTAATAATCAAATGACGACATCGCCTCACAATTTTATAATGATGTAGTATGGTGTTTAGAAAGATGACATCGATGAAATACATATGTTGTTTTAATATTTACCTATTGAACATAATGTTTAACTGCGACATTAAGATAAGGATCTATGGTCAAACGCCTAGCCGGTATAACAATAAAAAACATTTAAATTATTTTTTTCAATTGCTGGGAAGCTCCATAATCCCTTTCTATTGGGTATAATATTTTTTTTGGATTTATATATTAGGTGCTATTAAGTGCTTTCGTTTATAGATTACATTTCTAACATAACAATTATTTATTTTTATGAAAGTTAAAATTTATATTCAGACTATTGATACAACTATGGACTGTAAATATCGACTGTAGTCTGTCCTTTTTCTTTATTCTTTCCCCTTTCGGTTCCCCCTCAAAAAGTGACAGAATTTTTCCTCAGAGTAATAGATGCGAGGCGAGTCCATTCTTATAACGTCCTTGTTTTTACTTGTAGTAGGTAGTTTAGGAAAGAGATTACATTTTCTTTAGTGAATCAGAGATACCTACATATTATACTTGTGAACAAAGAATAAAGTGAATTTATAAAGTGAACCTTGTGAAATTATCGTAGTTTGACAAAGTAATTTGATAGTAAAACATGGAATTATTATTTATTACCGTTGTTGGCAAAATCATCAATATTTTGAAGGGGTCGTGTTTTTAAAAGAAAGAAGATATTTTATCTTGTACTATATTTTTGCGCTTTTAGTACCGCTTTGAAGAAGTTTGCCTGAAGACTAAGCCGAAGCTTTACACAACATTCTTGGAGTGTGTTGCACAGATCCCACATTGGAGTAGGTGGAAATAAACATCCGAAGTCCCAATATGAAGACAGTGGTGGCGGAACCCGGTACAGCAGGATTAAAGAAGGAGAAGCACGCGCATCCATAACAAGCCTAGTGGTTTAAGGAATGCATTAAAAATATAACTTCTGTATTTAATACAAATAAATAATAAATAATTTATAATAATTATAAAGGAGTATTTATATTTATTCTAGGTACATATTATTATGTATAGTAATAATGCACAGACTTTCGAAGAATCGGCAATTCGCCACAAACTCCCTCGAACGTCCAATAGAGTTCGTGAGCAAAAGGTATCCCTTGCTCGTCGGCGTTATAAATGAGGTTTTCTCCTCTTGCTTCTTCTGCGAGTATGATGAACTTCATTTCTGTTTTATTAGAATAAGGAAAACATTGTCCCCTTTTTGGTCTAGTGGCCGCATATATGGGCTGTAAACCGGGAGGGACTGAATCCATCAGAGGCGGTTGACGTCAGGCAGGCAGCCGGTCGTAAAGACTAAGCTACATCCTTTCTGCAAATTTCATGAAGAAGTGGGTTGCGCCGACCCCACACTGGCGTGGGATAAGGGCAGGTAGAAAAAAATATATACAGGAAAGAAAGTTTAACGGCAACAAGTGAAAATTTAAATAAATGGTCTTCCATAGCACGGTGGAAAGCTCACCAAATCAATAAAAAGTCTCTTAGGAAGTTAATTACAATAGAAATCTAACAAAAAACTACAAATCATATAATTTTAAAGCACATTCGATACACAAACGATACCGCTAGGTCTATCGTAGAATATGACATAAAACTCCGATGAAAAAAATGTCAAACGCCGAATATTGAGCTGTCGAACGGATTACAAAATAGCATTTTCCGAAACGAAACTTATGCCACCGATATCGGTCCGATACGTGACCACATAGACTAGCAAAACGAAGTCCGCAACTGCGGAATTTGACATTTAGCTATGATAAAATAAACGTCAAACACCGAATAATGAGCTGTCAAACGGATTACAGAATAGCATTTTCAGAAACGATACTTATACCAACGATATCGGTCCGATACGTGATCACATAGAATAGCAAAACGTCCGAAACGAAGTCCGCAACTGCGGATTTCGTTTTACAAACTAGACCCCCTGTAGTTTCCGAGATATAAAATTCCCCGCTAGCAGCATTATTCATTTTTGCTCCGCTCCTATTGGTCATAGCGTGATGTTATATAGCTTCTAGCCATCCTCGATAAATGGGCTATCCAACACAAAAATATTTTTTCAATTCGAACCAGTAGTTTCTGAGATATCAACTTCCCCGCTTTTCAACATTCTTCATTTCTGCTCCGCTTCTATTGGTCATAGCGTGATGTTATATAGCCTATAGTCACCCTCGACAATTGGGCTATCCAACACAAAAAGAATTTTCACATCGAACCAGTAGTTTCTGAGATATACATTTTCACGATTTTGCAACATTTTTCATTTCTGCTCCGCTCCTATTGGTTATAGCGTGATTTTATATAGCCTATAGCCATCCTCGATAAATGGGCTATCCAACACAAAAAGATTTTTTCAATTCGAAGCAGTAGTTCTGTCTGAGATATAAATTTTCCCGGTTTGCAATTTTTTTCATTTCTGCTCCGCTCCTATTGGTCATAGCGTGATGTTATATAGCTTCTAGCCATCCTCGATAAATGGGCTATCCAACACAAAAATAATTTTTCGATTCGAACCAGTAGTTTCTGAGATATCAACTTCCCCGCTTTTCAACATTTTTCACTTCTGCTCCGCTCCTATTGGTCATAGCGTGATGTTATATAGCCTTTAGCCACCCTCGATAATTGGGCTATCCAACACAAAAAGAATGTTTCAAATCGAAGCAGTAGTTCCTGAGATTAGCGTGTTCAATCAAACAAACAAACAAACAAACAAACTCTTCAGCTTTATAATATTAGTATAGATTAGCTATCTACCAGTGAAAGTACTGTCAAACTCAGTCCAGCCAATTTAAAGAATAGCTGGTATAAACCAAGGATGTTTTATGTAGCGGACTTGGAATAACTACGAAAAATAGTGTTGCGAGTCATCTTTACTTTCAGATTACTATATACCATTAAAATGCTACTTGTGTTTCCATAAACAAGATAGATAAGTATACATTACTATCACTTAAAATAAAACGCTATGGAGATGACTTTACTAAAGTTATGGATATTACCTATCCTTGAAATCTGTCAATTTTGATATTCAGACGGCAGTAACAGTTAGTGTAACTTTTGCTATTGAGTTGGAATAGCAACTTCCTGTTAAATATTAGCAAGTTATTGAGATGGGACGTAACAGTATTATTATGGGACCATGATAAAAAATAAACCACTGCAGAATTGAGAAATTTGAGATTACAGCAATAATAGATGTGAGCTAGTTATAATTTTCAGCATTTTCATAAACAAGCTATTCTCATTATCACTTAATCATATTATGTAACAGGACACCCAGTGTGTACATGGTATATGAGTTATAATGTGTAATTTTATTGATATAGCAATAGTATAACTGACTAGTTATTCTATTATTATTCTTAGCCATTTTAAATAATACATATAACTTACCAAGTAAGTTTTCTCCACAGAGACAATCATGTCTTCTGCAATATCTCCTGTGCTTGCATATTGTTCTTGGCGATATTTCATTAACAAGTGCTGAGTGCCAATTGGGATGGCATAATTGTTTAATCTTATTTTTGCACTACTTGTAAATGATGAGTTGTCAAAGTGTTTGCTGCACAACATCTTGTGTTGTGAGTGCAAATCTCTTAATGACTTCTCAGTTGACCATTCTCCAGTAGGGTAGCAGTATTCAGCCCATACAAGTGCCCTGAAATTATTGATTATAAATTGATAATCATGCAATTCATACAATAACTCACAGTATATACATTCACATTGATATTGGCACATTAAGTCTTAGGCCAAAAAGCTTTATTGATAAATTGATGAGGCTAAAAAACCTGGTGTTATACTTAACGTAACATAACATAAGCTCATGCCTGTATCCCCGAAGGGGTAGCCAGAGGTGCACTAGCGAACTAGAACACCCACATTTCGCCGAGATTAGTTCCATCTCAGATGTGATAGGAGGTGAGCCTATCGCCATATCAGGCGCAAATTCCAGACTCCGGGCTGATATGGAAAAATCCAATATCACTTTGCCCGACCCGGGGATCGAACCCAAGACCTCAGGACTGTACTCATACCGAAATACAAGTATGTCACTGAGGCAGTCAGGCAGGCAGGTGTTATACTTGTCAACAACAAATATTAATTATTAAAATATAAGCTGGGAAATTAGTTTTTGACCATCATTTTTTAGTTATGATTTATATAAATGGCAAATTGGCAGGGTAGACAGTGTCTATTTCTTGGTCTATATGGACTGCACATGACTGGCTGCAAGGTTTTTTAAACCACATTTTTACATTGGTTGCACAACTTTATTTAATGGTAGAAATAGACATGATGTATACATATCCAGATAGACTGAGGTGTGAGAGTTCTACCATAAGTACATTTTTGTTTTGTTTGTCGTGAAAATGTGATTTATTAAATGAAATTCTATTCTATTCTATTCCATCATATTGTGTCCCACTGCTGGGCAAAGGACTCCCCCATCTTTTTCCAAATATTTATATTATGAAATATTTATGAT
The DNA here is from genome assembly GCA_036417725.1 of Clanis bilineata. Taxonomy (NCBI): domain Eukaryota; kingdom Metazoa; phylum Arthropoda; class Insecta; order Lepidoptera; family Sphingidae; genus Clanis; species Clanis bilineata. The sequence continues at coordinate 20,723 of CM071146.1, read as the reverse complement.
TAAATGATTAATTCATTTAGGTACTCAACAATCAGATTTTAAATAATTGCTGAACTGATAATGGTAATAGAACAGAAAAAATATTTACAAAAATAAAAATATACATTCTAAAGTTACCTCTGGGGTCTAGTGGCATCATCTATGGGCTGTAGACCGGGAGGTCCTGGATTCGATTCCCCGGTCGGGAACAGAGAATTTGCTAATTTCATTTTCCCGGGACTTGATCCCCAAGGGAGGGTTGACGTCAGACAGGCAGCCGGTCGTAAAAACTGAGCCACATCCTTTTCCATCTGCAAACGCTGGAAAGTGTTTTCGCCGACCCCACATTAAGGTGATTTAAGTACAGGAGGAAAGAGAGAAGAAAAATAGATATTTTAATAACTTACTTTATGAGTGAATTTTTGCCGGGTAGAGGAAATCTGTGAAAGCTCAGATTTTTGTCATCTTCTGCAGTGATGTTACACTTCGCACACTTTCTTCGAAGTTCATACTGGGTATGGCGTGACATTTTGACGAAAAAAAACGCAGCGAACAATTCGAACAGAAAACCACAATAAAAACTATAAACTAAGAGTCTCTATCTCATAAAAGCGTCCAGAGCCCAGGCAGACAAAATAACAATTCACCGCGAAATACTCTCACTGTGAAATAATGAGTCTCTATCTCGTAAAAATGTACAGATACTTAGGACAAAAAAAGGAATCACGAAATATTTACACTATGAATTATTAAGTCTATCTCGTAAAGCGTCCAGGCACTCAAAACAAAAACAATTGACACAAAATAACACATGAAACAATTCGTTTCTATTGATCCTGCACATAGGTGATAGCACGTGTTATTAAAATATTCAAAAGGTGAATAAAATAAAATAAATTACTGTGACACTGGCAAAATCACCGCCAGGGTGGTGGAGCCATATTTCTTAAAAGAAGAAGAAGATCAAAGTTTCATGTCAGGATCATTTACATAATTGTATAGGAAGAAAAAAATTGGGACAGTAGAAGTTGGTAAAAAGAGAATACCAGAAGCCTTTTCTTTTCAAAATCTAGATTATGGTAATTATGAACCAAGAAATATGCTTATAAATCATGGTATTTTTTTTCTTTTCATAGTTTACTTGATTGTAATTGTATATGGGGTTTTAAACATTATATATAATAATTAGTTATTTTTAATCGAATTTTACTGAATGAGATTTCAAAAATAATGTTCATGTCATGATCAGTGTTACTAATTGTTTACATATAAAAAATACCAAATGTGTTTCTTTAATTGACAAAACACATTGGGCCTTAATTAAAATGTTTTTATAAGTAAGGCCCATGTCTGTGGAATTAAAAAAAAAATTTAGACTATCTCAGATTATTTGATTATTCTTCACTAGGCAATGACTCTCACACAGTGTTACCAGATGGTTAGAGCAATATTACGGTAAACACTAGGTTAAAATTACCTGAAATATGGTGTTCTAGCCAAAAGAAATATGTTAGAATTACGGTAGTTTTTTTTTTATTTTCGACTAATTTTAGCCATCAAAATAACATTTAAAGTCATGACAAATATTATAGTTCCTATTAATGGCTTAGTTTGACAATGGGTCGTTGATAGAGCTTATTCCGATTCTTTTAATAACACCAATTTCAACCTTTTCGTAGATCCGCTGGCGGTTTAAGCGAAAATAAATATTTTTAGAGAAGCATGGGATGCCTGGGCCTTCGGAAATCTGATACTCAAATCAAAACGGAACAGGAAAAAGACCATGCTGCCAATAAGTTATAGAAAGTACTATAGCAAAGACCATGGCTGATAGATAAAAGTAATATAATGTGATTTATATTCGCATTTTTATGCGTTTTGGTGGATACTATAGTATTCAGTGCCCCATTCTAAAAAATACGGTAACTTTCATACACTGTAATCTTTGACTACTGTAGGTTGCAGATTTGAATTCAAAAGTAAAGAATTCGGCAGATCTACCGTAATTACGGTGAATATGGCAACACTGTTTCACAATATCAGTGAAAAATTATCTATGCATAATTTTGACAATGTTAAGAGGCATTTCACATTTTATGCGAGATTTCCAAGATTTGGAGCGCCTAATTTACCATGATAAGAACGGATTGAATGCCATTGAATACATTCAAAATATAGATCGATTATTTTTGTTGACGTATTGTTGAAAACATTTACTAATACTACTTTGATTTTTTAGTAGCGATTAATCTCCCGTACCTTGTTTCTTGAAAATAACGAAACAGGTCATCTTCAGGCTCCTAATTTTCTTATTAAAAGTCATTAAATGGACACGAGAAAAATCCTAGCTATCAGGCATATAAAACTGTTGACGTTTGGTTGACAGAATATCGATAATTAATCACACTGATTGTACAAAAAAAATAAAGACTGTGACGATTTTTCGATTTATATCCGAAGTTTATCGCGAGTTTTTGCAAAGAAGAAAAGCAAATTACAAGAAACAATCTGTACCAAAATAAACTCAATTGGAAATATTTTTATTGGTCACTTTTTTATTACAAAAAATACATCGCACAAAATTGCAATGAATTTGCGTTCGGAATTCAGTCGTTTTTTGTTGAAAAGAGTATACCTTCCAGGTGGTCCCATTGGCACCAAATCAGGATCTGATGATGGGATCCTATAAAAATCGAGGGCAACCATCAAACTTTATAGGGACCCAAAGTGTGTTTTATATATTTTCTAAAACTATATTAGTATTTGCGTCTGGTACTCATCATCTCATGTTGCTGAGCTGATGATGTAAATTATAACTCCTTAACTATTAAGAGTTGGTGGATAATTCTTTCAATATTACACAAAAATAGATAAAAAATAATTAACGTTTAACAAAAACTGAAACGCGACTTCAAAATTTTTAAGATTTGAAGACATTTTAGGTGTTCATTTTTGAAGTCGGTTTTCAGTTTTTGTTATAATCACCATCGAACTAATATAAATGCGAAAGTTTGTGTCAGTGTATGTGTGTGTGTATGTTTGGTACTCTTTCACGCAAAAACGACTAAATAGATTTTGATGAAATTTAGTATAGGAGTTGCTGACATCCTGGATTAACACAAAGTCTCCTTATTTTTTAAATCAACCCCTAATGGGATAAAACCCAGCTTAATAGATTTTGATGAAATAGCAGATTTGATAAAATAAGGATACCTTTGACCCTAGGGACTCAAAGGGAGTTTAAATCAACCCCTAAAGGCATGAAATATGGGATGAAAGTATATATAGGAATTCAGATACCGCTGATCAAACTGATTTTGATGAAAGTTTAGCCCTAGGATCAGACAGAGGTTGTGATTTTTTTTACCCCAAAAAAGGATAAAATAGGGTTTGAAATTTTGTTTTTTTTATCTTTGATCTTTAGTGCTACATATTCTGTCTTATTTTTTTTTTGTTCTCTCCCACTCACTGTTGCCTGAGACATTGGCTGAATAAAGTTTATTTTATTTCTTTCTTTGAGTTCAAAATCAATATCTGGCTTGCCCCGTAATTTTCAACGCCAGATCTGGTGTCATAACTGAAAAGGTGGACGCCCTTTTTATTTTTCTTTGTTTTTGACCCGATTTACTTCAAAATCGATATCTGGGCTACCGAGTAGGTTCGGAAGGGCGGATATGGGGTCAAAACTAAAAAAAATATTATATATTTAGGTGTAATATTTGTTAGGTAGTAATCTATGTAAATAAAATATATTATGCTAGCTTTTACCCGCGGCTCCGCACGCGTATTTTGTAGGACTGAAGGGATTCTTTCTCAATAAATAAATAATTACAACAAATATCTGTGTCACACAGACACTTGTCTCGGGGCCGGGAAGTTCAGGCTATAAAGAACTCCCAACAATCGCACACACAGGACAAAAATATCCGTATCTTTTGATAGAGTTGGCCTATTTGAATAAAACAAAGTCAAAATGTTAATCCAAGATGTGGTCTACGATTTTCTATCCAGTTCCGTAAAATTACTTTGGTGGTTTTCATTTGATACGTGGTGAAACATACAGACAGACAGACAAAAATTCTAAAAATGATAATAATATGTTCTATTACTATTCCTGAACCACCCAATTCGTTTTTTTGGAAATCTAAGCAATGTACAGACACGCGATATTTACATTCTTATTGTATTGTTTCACATATATCATAACATCATTATAACTATACATACATGCCTGCAAATGGCTTAATCTATTTCGGAAACACGAAGATGTAATAATGATGATGGTGATATAAATCCGTTATTTTGTTTATGAAAGTTGGTATCAATAACATTTCCACATATACGGAGGACAATTAAAAGCATAATAGTAATGTTAAAAGATAAAAAGTGAACCTAATTTTGTCAATGCCTTTTCGGGAAATATATATATAAATTTAATTTAATATTACGCTATGTTGTAATAAGTCTGGCTATATAATAGTTTACAATATTACATTATGATAAATAATAACATTAAAATTCGTATAACTCGAGTTCAGTGAAATGCAAAAGTATCAAAATGTTTTAGTCGCGCCATGATCCCTTATCTTCACTTTTTGTCGATTCGAACGAACTTCGTGAGTTATTTACCTAATCTGGAGCAGTCGAATTTTGTGAAATGGCTCTTAATATTTTTAGCATTACATATAAAAATTATAAAATCCCTTTTTGCTATTTTATATATTATACCTCTACTTTAAGTTTTAAAAAGGAATGAATTTAATTTTTTGGCATAACTTAATTCCAGCTTTTTTTTCATATATGTCATTTCCTTCGAGCCTCTTTGGGTCCAAAACCGCCATTTTGCTTTACGTCATTTAAAATATAATACAGAAAAAAATATTGGAATATTCTCGAAAATAAAAAAAGTTATAAGCCTATGAAGTATGGTGACACTTCAAAGTGCGGCAAAGAGGAGTATCAGTATAATAACCGTAACCGCCATACCAATACGCGCATTGGAAAGGGACAGCAAGATATCTGTAATACGCCTCAGCTACGCCTCATTGCAGAATTTAAAATATTAATTACTATCTTATCTTTCAACCAAATTCGATGAAGGGTTTCTTTTTTGTTTTATTTTATGTAGTTGCACATATAAAAATGTGTATAAAATCCAACATAGTTGAACAACTTCCGCTGTCCCAGTTTTTCCTTCCGATAAAATGAAATGATTCTGATATGAAACTAAGTTTATCAGAACAATATTTTTTTTGTTAGTTCATTAATTTTCAGGGTCAACTCACCCTTGACCAAAAATTTGAGTATTATAAAATTATTTTCATAATTATAGAGGAAATGGGTCTTAGGAAGATTTCTCTGTATCTAGTTTAGTTTCCGGTTTCCCTAACTTGTCCCAGTTAAAAAAACACTGTATAGCTCAAAATAAATAAATCTTAATAGTATAGCATAGTTAAATAAATAAAGCAACAGTCTGCACTGTATTTTATTATTTACTAGGTCTAGTATGATCATTTTTATGTTTTATTTCATTCATTTTATTTTTATTCAGAGTCATTCACAAGGACAACGGCAATTTGGATGATCTAAGGTCGGTGTCGGCCCAAGAAGAGTTCGACTCTACAACAGAACCGTCGCCGGCGAAGCGTGTGCGGGCCGCGGCGGCACGACACGCATCCGTGACGTCACAGAACGGCGCCAGCGAAGTGACGACTGCCGCTGACGATGAACTCGACGAGATGAAGCGGCGCGCCCTCATTCTGCTGGAGCACATCAGTGATGTGACTGACGTGAGCGGCGCAGGCGCATGCGCAGGCGCGCCGCCGAGCACACGCGCGCGACGCCGCCGCGTGCGACGGAGACGCGCCCTCCGCTCGCTTGACTCGTCCGGCTCCCCCCGCTGTTCCCATTCCCCCCACTCCCCCCACTCAGTCGGCGACACACAGGAACCGCGAGTACAACGCAATAAGGGCGCAGCCACACGGGAGCCTCGTGCTGTCATCTCACTCGCCGTGGGTGGAGCGTGACGGCAAGCGTGTGAAGTGTCATTTGTAACGTCTTATATGTGAGTGTGACATTCTTCAAGTCAATAATCAGTGCTCACCTTTAGGCTGAATTGGTGCGGATTCTCCTGTAATAAGATTCAATTAAAAGATTTACAATCTGACAATTCGGAATAATTGATATTTTCGGGCTAAAATTAAATCAATTTTGTTCATTACTAATTAATTATTGTTATAAATGATAAGTTGATTAAAACAGTTAGGTATTAAATATAACAGTTATTTTCATGTAGTTTCAGTTTCCTATTTCTGAACCTCGGTGAAAAGAAGTGGTTGTTGTGTGTAAAGTTCGTCTGTGCCATCTGGCATCCTAGGTCCTAAATAGACAACATAACCTCACATCTATATCCCCGAAGACAGAGACGAACTAGAACACCCACATTTCGCTGAACTTAGTTCCGTTTCAGTTCTGATACATGGCGAGCCTATCGCGATATCGGGCAAAAATCCAGACTCCAGTCTGATACTGAAAAATCCAATATCACTACCTGTGGCGACATCTCTGCAATGCGCGCCTAACCAACTTACACGCATCGAGCGTCAGCGCACAACGGTACTGGCTTTAGCTACGGAACAACAGATGGAGCCACCGAATCCAAAATCACGATGGCAAAGTTTGCAGCAAGCGTTGCACATATATAACCTCCGAAGATGAGCCATTGGAAGGGTCGCGGCGGTCAGGCACTACACCCGCCTGACGAGATGATCTCTCCTCTGGTGGAGGAACACCGACACTCGTTCAGAGACTGCCCGACCTGGGGTCGAACCCGAGACCTCAGGACAATAGTCGTACCGTGTACGCAATACCACTACGCCACCGAGGTAGTCCTAAACGGACAAACTGTGCGGAGTATCCTGTGACTCCAATAACTGAAATTAAAATATCAGTAGCTCGACCATGAGTTTGTTGCAGGTATTTACGCGAGTAAGGACGTAAGTTGATTTAAAACTTAAAAAAAACGGCATTATTTCTACACATTCTTGCGACTAATACTAAATCGATAGCAGTAATGTCTCTTTTGTTTTTTGATAATTTCATTACATTTGACCAGTTTTGTAGTGAAAACAAAACAAAAACAAAAACAACAAAAACAAAACAAAAACAAAAACAAAAACAAAAACAAAAACAAAAACAAAAACAAAAACAAAAACAAAAACAAAAACAAAAACAAAAACAAAAACAAAAACAAAAACAAAAACAAAAACAAAAACAAAAACAAAAACAAAAACAAAAACAAAAACAAAAACAAAAACAAAAACAAAAACAAAAACAAAAACAAAAACAAAAACAAAAACAAAAACAAAAACAAAAACAAAAACAAAAACAAAAACAAAAACAAAAACAAAAACAAAAACAAAAACAAAAACAAAAACAAAAACAAAAACAAAAACAAAAACAAAAACAAAAACAAAAACAAAAACAAAAACAAAAACAAAAACAAAAACAAAAACAAAAACAAAAACAAAAACAAAAACAAAAACAAAAACAAAAACAAAAACAAAAACAAAAACAAAAACAAAAACAAAAACAAAAACAAAAACAAAAACAAAAACAAAAACAAAAACAAAAACAAAAACAAAAACAAAAACAAAAACAAAAACAAAAACAAAAACAAAAACAAAAACAAAAACAAAAACAAAAACAAAAACAAAAACAAAAACAAAAACAAAAACAAAAACAAAAACAAAAACAAAAACAAAAACAAAAACAAAAACAAAAACAAAAACAAAAACAAAAACAAAAACAAAAACAAAAACAAAAACAAAAACAAAAACAAAAACAAAAACAAAAACAAAAACAAAAACAAAAACAAAAACAAAAACAAAAACAAAAACAAAAACAAAAACAAAAACAAAAACAAAAACAAAAACAAAAACAAAAACAAAAACAAAAACAAAAACAAAAACAAAAACAAAAACAAAAACAAAAACAAAAACAAAAACAAAAACAAAAACAAAAACAAAAACAAAAACAAAAACAAAAACAAAAACAAAAACAAAAACAAAAACAAAAACAAAAACAAAAACAAAAACAAAAACAAAAACAAAAACAAAAACAAAAACAAAAACAAAAACAAAAACAAAAACAAAAACAAAAACAAAAACAAAAACAAAAACAAAAACAAAAACAAAAACAAAAACAAAAACAAAAACAAAAACAAAAACAAAAACAAAAACAAAAACAAAAACAAAAACAAAAACAAAAACAAAAACAAAAACAAAAACAAAAACAAAAACAAAAACAAAAACAAAAACAAAAACAAAAACAAAAACAAAAACAAAAACAAAAACAAAAACAAAAACAAAAACAAAAACAAAAACAAAAACAAAAACAAAAACAAAAACAAAAACAAAAACAAAAACAAAAACAAAAACAAAAACAAAAACAAAAACAAAAACAAAAACAAAAACAAAAACAAAAACAAAAACAAAAACAAAAACAAAAACAAAAACAAAAACAAAAACAAAAACAAAAACAAAAACAAAAACAAAAACAAAAACAAAAACAAAAACAAAAACAAAAACAAAAACAAAAACAAAAACAAAAACAAAAACAAAAACAAAAACAAAAACAAAAACAAAAACAAAAACAAAAACAAAAACAAAAACAAAAACAAAAACAAAAACAAAAACAAAAACAAAAACAAAAACAAAAACAAAAACAAAAACAAAAACAAAAACAAAAACAAAAACAAAAACAAAAACAAAAACAAAAACAAAAACAAAAACAAAAACAAAAACAAAAACAAAAACAAAAACAAAAACAAAAACAAAAACAAAAACAAAAACAAAAACAAAAACAAAAACAAAAACAAAAACAAAAACAAAAACAAAAACAAAAACAAAAACAAAAACAAAAACAAAAACAAAAACAAAAACAAAAACAAAAACAAAAACAAAAACAAAAACAAAAACAAAAACAAAAACAAAAACAAAAACAAAAACAAAAACAAAAACAAAAACAAAAACAAAAACAAAAACAAAAACAAAAACAAAAACAAAAACAAAAACAAAAACAAAAACAAAAACAAAAACAAAAACAAAAACAAAAACAAAAACAAAAACAAAAACAAAAACAAAAACAAAAACAAAAACAAAAACAAAAACAAAAACAAAAACAAAAACAAAAACAAAAACAAAAACAAAAACAAAAACAAAAACAAAAACAAAAACAAAAACAAAAACAAAAACAAAAACAAAAACAAAAACAAAAACAAAAACAAAAACAAAAACAAAAACAAAAACAAAAACAAAAACAAAAACAAAAACAAAAACAAAAACAAAAACAAAAACAAAAACAAAAACAAAAACAAAAACAAAAACAAAAACAAAAACAAAAACAAAAACAAAAACAAAAACAAAAACAAAAACAAAAACAAAAACAAAAACAAAAACAAAAACAAAAACAAAAACAAAAACAAAAACAAAAACAAAAACAAAAACAAAAACAAAAACAAAAACAAAAACAAAAACAAAAACAAAAACAAAAACAAAAACAAAAACAAAAACAAAAACAAAAACAAAAACAAAAACAAAAACAAAAACAAAAACAAAAACAAAAACAAAAACAAAAACAAAAACAAAAACAAAAACAAAAACAAAAACAAAAACAAAAACAAAAACAAAAACAAAAACAAAAACAAAAACAAAAACAAAAACAAAAACAAAAACAAAAACAAAAACAAAAACAAAAACAAAAACAAAAACAAAAACAAAAACAAAAACAAAAACAAAAACAAAAACAAAAACAAAAACAAAAACAAAAACAAAAACAAAAACAAAAACAAAAACAAAAACAAAAACAAAAACAAAAACAAAAACAAAAACAAAAACAAAAACAAAAACAAAAACAAAAACAAAAACAAAAACAAAAACAAAAACAAAAACAAAAACAAAAACAAAAACAAAAACAAAAACAAAAACAAAAACAAAAACAAAAACAAAAACAAAAACAAAAACAAAAACAAAAACAAAAACAAAAACAAAAACAAAAACAAAAACAAAAACAAAAACAAAAACAAAAACAAAAACAAAAACAAAAACAAAAACAAAAACAAAAACAAAAACAAAAACAAAAACAAAAACAAAAACAAAAACAAAAACAAAAACAAAAACAAAAACAAAAACAAAAACAAAAACAAAAACAAAAACAAAAACAAAAACAAAAACAAAAACAAAAACAAAAACAAAAACAAAAACAAAAACAAAAACAAAAACAAAAACAAAAACAAAAACAAAAACAAAAACAAAAACAAAAACAAAAACAAAAACAAAAACAAAAACAAAAACAAAAACAAAAACAAAAACAAAAACAAAAACAAAAACAAAAACAAAAACAAAAACAAAAACAAAAACAAAAACAAAAACAAAAACAAAAACAAAAACAAAAACAAAAACAAAAACAAAAACAAAAACAAAAACAAAAACAAAAACAAAAACAAAAACAAAAACAAAAACAAAAACAAAAACAAAAACAAAAACAAAAACAAAAACAAAAACAAAAACAAAAACAAAAACAAAAACAAAAACAAAAACAAAAACAAAAACAAAAACAAAAACAAAAACAAAAACAAAAACAAAAACAAAAACAACAAAAACAACAACAAAAACAACAAAAACAACAACAACAACAACAACAACAACAACAACAACAACAACAACAACAACAACAACAACTACTACGACGTTAGGTTAGGTTAGGTTAGGTTAGGTTAGGTTAGGTTGGGGTGCGAAGTCAGGAAACCTCCACGTGGTGCACCCTGGGCAACGGCGGTCACGGATGAAGACGGTTTCGAATTTTCGTCTGCTTTCATCCGTGACCACGGCTAATATCCTGGCGAGGTCGGTTGGCAGTCGTCGCGTGTTGTGGCGGCTGTCGTCCAGTTGGGGGGGTCATTGGGCCACCTTCAGGTTCTGTCCTGAGGGTGTCGGCGGGCTCGGTGTGCGCTTATCCCGCCGCCGAGCAGACAGTGGAGGGGATCCTCTCCTTCGCTGTCGCCGTCGAATATCGTAATCCGGTCTCGGAGGTCTGTGGTCATGTCTCGCGCTCCGACCGGACCGAGGGTCTTGGCTTCACCGCCCGGACCGCGAGGGAGAAATCCTCTATAAAAAGTTACCCCGAATCCCAAGCGGCGGCGCACCGCGAGGGGATGCATGGCCGATGGGTAGTTCGGTCTCTAGTGCGACCCCCGTCGGAGTAACGGCCGACACTCCGGCGGGTTACACCATAGGCTTACCCAGGTACAGGGGGCTCTGCCTGGGTGGACGGTTTATTTCCCCCACACTCGTGGGAACAATATGAAAGTTAACATTCCAATTCAAAATAGTCATAAAAATAATGTACCAGTTGTGGTGGTGGAGAGAACCTCTTCTGCAGGAGTCGTTCGCGACTCATTGCAGAAGAAATCGGATGGGCATCGGCCCACTCAAAAGGTGGCATCCAGGACTGCGTCACCAGCTGCAGCTCCTGAATCAGAGGCTGGATCGCGCTGCTCCTCGGCGCGGTCCAAAAGGAGTCGCCAACCTAATGTTGAGGGAGACCTCACTCTCGCTCGAGGAAGAGATTCCTCGAGTGAGGGTGACCTAGAGCCGGCACAAAAGGTGACGAAGGCTACCGATGAACTTGAGGAGACCGTCGAGGTGCCAGATGGTCATCAAGGCTGGCACCGGCGACTGGCGGCAGTTATAAGGGACGTGTCCCATAGATCAGGTCACTTGAAGGGGACGTTTCAGCAGAGGCTGAATATGGCGGCCAATGAGTTAATTTCTAGAGCTGATGAAACTCCCTCTGCTGAGGTGGCCCGACTCGAGGCCGAAAAAGCGGCGATGGCAGTAGAGATTGCCCAGTTAAAAGCGGCTCAGGCCGCTCAGGGGAAAGCTCTGGAAGAAGTACTGGCGACGGTGAGGTCCCTCAGGGGTACGCAGCCGTCGTCATCGACATCTAGGACTGAGGATGGCAGGGACGGGCGTCTTGAGGAGTTTGAGTCCAGACTTCTCAATATCTTGGACGCCCGCTTTGCAGCCTTTTCACTGCGGCTGCCACCAGAGCCCATCATTCGGCCGCCTCTGGCTGCCGATAAGGCCAGGGCAAGAATAGAAGATTGGCCACCTCTGCCGGCCATTGCAGTCGCCGGGCCATCTCATAGCCGGCCTGCTGCCGCTGTCCTGCCGGCAGATACAAAAGGGAAGGGCAAGGGCAAGGGCAAAAAAACTGCCCAGCCCACCCCTGTCGCTGCTCCTCGGCCTGCCCCTGCCAACGCGCCCCCGTCCGCCTCGGCCGGGCTCGCCCCAGTGGCCGCACCAAGGAAGCTTCCCCCCCAGCAAACTGCACACAAGGGGGGAAACAAGAAAAAAGGCGGTCCAATTCCGGCCCAGCCGGTCTCGGCACCTCATCCCCTGCCACCGGCACCAGAGACGTTGGATGAGGGGTGGAATCTTGTGGCGCGGAAGAGCAAAAAGAAAAAGAAGGCCCCTCAGCCCACGACGGCTCCTCCAGTGCCGGCGCAGCGGCCTCAGGCGCAGCATCGCAAGCCGGAGCCGAAAATTCGCCTGCCCCGCAAGGCCGCAGTCACCATCACGGTGTCACCTGAGGGGTTGGCGAACGGCATTACCTATGCCCAGGTCCTGAAGGAGGTGCAAACAAACGTGCGCCTAGCAGACCTGGGCATAGCGGAGATGAGTGCCCGGCTTATGGCCACTGGCGGGTACCTCTATGAGGTGCCCGGTCCGGAGACGGAAGCGAAAGCGGACACCCTCGCCGAGCGTATCAGGGCCGTGTTCCGCGGCACGGAGCTGGAGACCGTCGTTCGCGTCTCCCGCCCGTGTAAAACCGCGGAACTACGCATATCCGGGTTGGATGCGTCTGCCGACCCGGAAATGATCGCGGCGGCCCTCGCAGGGGCAGGAAACTGCGCGGCGGCAGACATCAAGGTCGGGGAGATCCGCCCCGACCGTTCAGGCCTTGGCGCGGCATGGGTGCGGTGCCCCGCCAAGGTCGCTGATAGAGTAATTAGGGCAGGACGCGTCCTAATCGGCTGGGTGTCGGCGCGGGTCCAGCTCCTTGAGCCTAGGCCCATGCGGTGCTTCCGGTGCCTTTTCAGAGGGCACGTGCGGAGGCACTGCACGGATGAGTGTGACCGCAGCGAGTTCTGCTATCGCTGCGGTCAAAAGGGCCACAAGGCCAAGGAGTGCTCCGCGGAGCCGCACTGCACGATCTGTGCAGGGGCAAGCAAACCCGCGGGGCACCAGGTGGGCGCTAAGGCCTGCGTTGCCTCCGTCCGTCCCCGTCGCAGTAATCGCGGCCGGGGCGCGGCGGTTGTGACGCGGCCCGACCCGTCCACCCGCGCCGCACCTATGGAGATCGCCCATTAATATGGCGCAAAGATTCCTCCAGGCGAATATTAATCACTGCGCCAGGGCCCAAGACTTATTGGTCCAAAGCCTTGCGCAGTGGTCGATACAAGTGGCTGTGGTCGCCGAGCCTTATTTTGTTCCCCCCCGGGATGACTGGGCAGGGGACCTTGACGGTTTGGTGGCCATCATCACCAGGAGCGCAGCCGGCTCCCCGCCCTTTGAAAAAGTCTCAAAGGGCTCGGGATGCGTGGCGGTCCTGTTGGGGGGGGTTTGGGTTGTGGGAGTGTATTTCTCCCCCAACAGATCCCTGGCCGAGTTTGAGCACTTCCTCGCTCGGCTGGGGGCCCTGGTGGTGCAAGGCAGTCAGCCTCGCCCCGTCCTCGTCGCCGGCGACTTCAACGCCAAGTCCTTGGCTTGGGGTTCGTCGGTGACTGACGCGCGGGGCGAGGCCCTGGAGGAATGGGCGATCTCGTCCGGCTTGGCCGTCGCGAATCGCGGGACGGCGGACACGTGCGTGAGGTATAACGGCGGTTCGGTGGTGGACATCACGTTCGCCACCCCGGCCCTAGCCCGCCGTGTCCGGGACTGGAGGGTCCTGGTGGGCGAGGAGACGTTGTCGGATCACCGATACATTCGGTTCGACGTCGCCTCGTCCCCAACCACCCGGTCGGGTGGGGGACAGACCGTCCTGCGATCGGACGGCCCTCGCTGGGCAATTTGTCGCCTCGAAGTTGAGGCCCTGAAGGAGGCCGCTCTGGCCCAGGCGCTGGTGCCCGTGCCGGACGGGCCGGTACGGGTCGACGAGGAGGCGGAATGGCTCGGGGCGGCGATGTCGCGCGTCTGCGACGCAGCCATGCCTCGGGTCCGACGCCTCCCAGAGAAGCGCCAGGTGTTCTGGTGGTCGGCGGAGCTCACGCGGCTGCGCGCGTCCTGCGTAGTCGCCCTCCGCCAGCTGTCCAGGCACCGTCGTCGCCGGATCCGTCTTCCCGGCGACGAGGACCAGGAGCGGCTGCTTCACGGCCTCCACAAGGAGGCTAAGAGAGCGCTGCACGTGGCCATTGCGAGGGCAAAGTCTGCAGCTCAAACTGAGTTCCGGAGTACTCTCGACAGCGACCCGTGGGGGCGTCCGTACCGTGTGGCGTTGAGAAAGCTCCGCCCATGGGCGCCCCCGCTGACGCAGAGTCTCCGGGGCGACCTCGTCCAGGAGGTCGTCGCGGCTTTGTTCCCGGCCACGGAGGATGTCACTCCTCCACCGATGGCGTCGAGTTCGTCGACGCCATCGTCGTTGGATTCGGCAAGGGTTATCCCGGAGGTTTCACCCGAAGAAATGAGGGTGGCGGTGCTTCGGCTGCGGGCCAAGAAAACCGCTCCTGGTCTCGACGGCATCCCCGGACGCGCATGGGTGCTAGCCGTCGAGCATCTGGGGGCGAGGCTCCGCGGCCTATTTTCCGCGTGCATGGAGCAGGGCCACTTTCCGTCCCGGTGGAAAACCGGCAAGTTGGTCCTGCTCCAGAAGGAGGGTCGACCTGCAGAGTCGCCATCGGCCTACCGGCCCATCGTGTTGCTCGACGAGGTGTGCAAACTTTTCGAGCGCATTATACACGCTCGCCTCGTCGAGCACCTTGAGGGGGTCGGGCCGGACCTGGCAGATTGCCAATACGGGTTCCGGCAGGGCCGATCCACGGTCCACGCGATTCTGCGGGTCAAGGCGCACGCGGAGGATGCAGTTGCGCGGGGTGAGGTGGTGGTGGCGGTGTCGCTCGACATCGCCAACGCATTCAACACCTTGCCCTGGGGCTGCATTCATGAAGCACTGCGGTACCACGCGGTGCCGGCTTACCTGCGGCGCTTGGTGCACTCGTACCTGTCAAATCGGTACATAGTGTATCCGGGCGCCGCCGGCTGGCACCAGAGGGCCATGTCTTGCGGTGTTCCACAGGGCTCAGTACTGGGCCCGCTATTGTGGAACATCGGCTACGATTGGGTCCTCCGTGGTACCAACCCCCGGGGCGTCGCTGTCGTCTGCTACGCGGACGACACTTTGGTGACAGCGACGGCCGGTTCTTTCGAGGATGCCATCCTGCTCGCCTCCTCCGGCACCGAAGAGGTGGTGGGCAGGATTCGGCGACTGGGCCTCACGGTGGCCTTGAACAAAACCGAGGCCCTGTTCTTCCACGGGCCTCGGCGAAGGCCACCTTCAGGGGCCCACATCACTGTGGAGGGGGTGCGGATTCCCATCGGCACTACTATGAAGTATTTAGGTTTGATTTTAAGTAGCCGGTGGGACTTCCGCGCCCATTTTGAGAAATTGTCGCCGAAATTGGTGCGGGCAGCGGGCGCGCTTGGGAGCCTGCTGCCGAACCTCGAAGGTCCCGGTAACCCTTGCCGGAGTTTGTACGCCGGAGTCGTGCGGTCCATGGCCCTGTACGGTTCACCCGTATGGGCCGGGTCCCTGAACGCCCGTTGCGTCGCCTTGCTGCGCAAACCGCAGCGTCTGGTGGCGCAGCGGATAATCAGGGGCTACCGCACGGTCTCTCACGAGGCGGCCTGCGTGTTGGCCGGCACTCTCCCTTGGGACTTGGATGCCCGGTCCCTCTCGTCAGCGTTCCACTGGCGGGAGGGGGCGTCCGATCATCATCGAGAGAGGCTTGCCCCGAGGGAGATTGCGGCCAGGTTCCGCAGAGCCGCCGTGGAGGAGTGGCATGCCAGGCTGGAGAGCCCGAGTTCGGGCTTGAGGACCGTCGCGGCAGTGCGACCTGTCCTCGAACAGTGGCTGGACAGGCGCCACGGTGCGCCTACGTTCCGGCTGACACAGGTACTGACGGGGCACGGGTGTTTTGGTGCGTACCTGTGTCGCATAGCCGGGAAGGAGGCGTCCGCCGTGTGCCACCACTGTGGCAACTGCCGCGAGGACACGGCCCAACACACTCTTCAGGAGTGCCCAGCCTGGGTGGAGGAGCGCAGCGCTCTCACAGCAGTCGTCGGAGGAGACCTCTCGCTGCCGGCCGTGGTGTCCGCCATGGTCGGCAGCCGGGGGTCATGGCGTGCGATGGTCTCCTTCTGCGAGCGCGTCATCTCGCAGAAGGAGAGCGCCGAGCGGGATCGTGAGCAGAACGATCCCGCCCGCCGCCAAAGGAGACGAAGGAGACGTCGGGTGGACGACTGACCGGCGTCTCCCGCCCTGTGGAATGGGGGCGTTTGGAGAATTCCACCACGGTATCCCCTGCCTGTCGTAAGAGGCGACTCATAGGGGCCTTCCGGGGTCGCGGGCGTGCAGCGGGGGGCTGTGCGCCCCTTTTAGTACTTTTGTACATGCGGCCCCGGGACGGACGGCAGCACGGATGGTCGGCCTCGTGCTGCCGTAGACGCCGAGGGCGTCCTTCGGCGGCGGGGGCTTATGAGCCCCCCCCAAATTGGAGACGGGCCGCAAGGCGGCACCGCGCAGGGGCGGTTCCGGTAGCAATCCGAGGCTATCTCTGGATACCCCGGGACCGCCCCACTCATGCGCCGAAGAAGGCCACCGCGGGGTTTTTAGTCGGTATTGCCGGTGTAGGGTGTATATATTGTTAGGGACTCGGCCCAGCGTCGCCCGGATGTCGAACATCTCTCCCGGGCATCACGGCGCTGGGTCGTAAGACCGGCGAACCCGACATACCCGCCGCGTCCACCCCCCCGGGCGTGGCGGCAGTGGTAAAACACTTTTCCCCGCGACAAAAAAAAAAAAAAAAAAAAAAAAAAAAAAAAAAAAAAAAAGGTTAGGTTAGGTTAGGTTAGGTTAGGTTTTTTTTTTTTTTTTTTTTTTTTTAAGTGTGGGGCGCTATGCCCCACTCTCGTTCCCCCTATCCAGGACAAGGGATATTTTTTAGGATTTCTTTATTTTCAAACTTTACAATTGTTTCTTACAGTATTACCTAATCTATTTATCTATCAAGTTTATCTTACAATATCTAACATAAATCTATTTATCTACTAATCCTTATTTCTATCTTTTACTCTTATTGCTAAACTTATATAATATTAATTATAAAGCTAACAACAAATTTTTATTTATTCCTATTTATACATTTTATTGCTATGTTTTTACTATATGCTATAAATTTATGTCTAATATTTTTGTTATTTATAATTTTACTAATATTGTCTTCTGTAATGTTGATTCCTATTTCTATTTCTAGGTCATGTCGGTCTTTGGCGTAGATGGGACACTCGGTGAGGAGGTGTGGGACCGTCTCCCGCACATCAGGGTCACATGGGCACGCCGGGCTCTCCTTGCACTTGAATCGGTTCAAGTACTCGGAGAGCCCCCCGTGTCCCGTGAAGATCTGCGTGAGTAATGGGTCCAGGACGATCTGCCTGACCACTCTGTGCGCATCGACTGCGTCCGGGAAGAACAGCTTCGTTATCGAAGCCGTCTCCCCTTCCGCGTATCTCCGGCTCCATTCGTCAATCGACTCCTGTCGGATCTGTCGTTTGACGAACGAAGCCGGACACCTGTCGTAGTGCGCACGAGTTTTCAGATGCAGTGCGGCCTCTTTAGCGAGCCCGTCGGCCCTCTCGTTCCCCTCCAACCCCACGTGTGCCTTCACCCAGAAAAGTTTAATTTTCTGGGTGCGTTCCTCGGCTTGCTTTAGCAACTTATTAATTTCGAACGCTAAGGGGTGGAGGGACTCGCCGTTTGTGACGACTTCGAGGGCCGACCTGGCATCGCTAAAGATGCCGCACTCAGGAAGCCCGCGTCGGAGCGCCTCCTCGACAGCCTTTTTGAGGGCAAGAAGTTCCGCCTGGTAGACCGAGCAGTACGGCTCCAGCTTCAGCTTTCTGGTACTCGTCTCGGCGGCGCCATTCCATATGGATAACGCCGCTCCGACTTTCCCATCAATCTTACTACCGTCGGTGAAGATGCTTAGACCTTCACCGACGTGCTGGGCCAGTTCTGCTCCGTCCACCAGGCATTGGAACGTCTCGCTCCTCCGCTCCGCTGGGTGTTGCAGGTCGACGAAGGCCACAGGCCTCTCCACCTCCCGATCACCCACCACCCGCTGGGAGTACCCCCTCCTGACCTCATAGAGTAGGGCATTTTCCCTGACTCTTATATCAAGGGGGAGTATTCCCGCGAGCAGTAGGGTCGAGTGGAGGGAGACGGTCCTGTATGCCTTCGTCAACTTCTGCGCGAAGCTTCGCTGGATCGCTCCGAGCTGCTTCCTGATGCCCAGTTTTTGGCTGGCGGGAGCCCACGCACTAGCCGCGTAGAGGATGACGGGCTCAACCGCCGCTGTGTAGATCGTCCTGATCACCTCCGGCCCCAACCCCCACTGGACTTTGGCTGACCTCGCGAGTTTCTTGTAGAGGCCAATGGCCTTGCCACAAGCCTGCGTCACGTGACTGTTAAAGGTCAGTTTCCGGTCTATTGTCAGGCCAAGCATTTTGATTTCGTTGGACAGACCAATGTCGACTCCGCCCATGTGCAGGATTGGGGTATCGTACTTTAATTTGTTGGTTATGACCATTGCCTTGGTCTTATTAGGCGCAAATTTTAGTTTGTTTCGGATACCCCAATCCCGAACATAGGCTAGTGCCGCATTGGCCTGTCTTTGTGCTTCTCCTGTGGAATCCCCATCAAACACCAGGACGACATCATCGGCAAATGCCTGACAATAGTCGCCCCGGCGCTCCAATCCCTGTAACAAGGGATCGAGAAGGAGATTCCACAGGATTGGCCCACCAACAGACCCCTGAACACAACCTTTAACAGTCCGTTTCGCACATTCAGCACCCGCGTATCGGACCCTGACCATCCGATCATCCAGATAGCTGGCGACCACCCTTCTGATGTTTGGTGGGCAGTACTCCTCCGCCAATCGGACCTTGATGGCTGGCCACCAGGCGGCATCGAAGGCTCCCTCTATGTCTAGTGATATCAGTATTATCACTTTCTTTTCCTTTAGTTTGTTTCTAATATGATTTATTAAGACATAGAGGGAGTCCTCGGTGCCCCTTTGTGGCATGAATCCGTATTGGCGGTTGCTCATCCTCGGGAGGATGTGCCATTTGAGTCTGCCCACCAGCATCTTCTCCAGTATCTTTCCCATCACTGGTAACAGTCCTATCGGTCGATGCGCTTTCGGAGCCGTGTAATCGTCTTTACCCGGCTTCCGAAGCACAACGACCGTGGCCTCTTTCCAAATTTTTGGAAAGTAGGCCAACTCCAGGCATTTGTTAGCCAGTGATAGGAAAGATGCCGGATCCTGGGCGATCGCCCGCGAACAGATATCGGACGTCAGGCCATCCGACCCGGGTGCCTTCCTTGGATTGAAGGCCGCCGCCGCCGCCGAGAGCTCCCGCATTGTGAATGGTGGGTCATGTACCTCACCATGGACCCAGTCATTCGCACGCGTGGCTAGCTCTCTGGTGCGCCGGTGGTCCTCATTATCCTCCCTGTCAGGGTCGTCCGGGTAGAAGGTCTCTGCAAGTAATCTTGCAGATTCCTCCCGCCCCAGTACTTTTCCGTCCCTGACAAGGGGCTCGTCCTCGTGCCGCTTGGTCAACCTGCCCAGTACTCGATATATCCCATCCCACACTCCTTCCTTATCTTGTTTTCCACAAAACTCCTTCCAACTCCTGATTTGCGCCTTCTTCGCTTCTTCCTCGTAGGTGAGTTTTGCCTCCTTATAATCTTTAATAACTTTTTCTTTTCTTATAGGTGCTGCCCAGCGAGTTCTGCGCTTCTTCCTCATCATTTCCTTCTTCAGCCTGTCGAGCTCTTTGGACCACCAAGGTAAGTTAAATTTATTATTAATATCTTTATTTTTAGGTATGGTTTCTTCGCTAGATTTTATTACTATTTCTGTATATTGTTTTATTTTATGTTCTAAATCTTCTGTGCTTTCTATCTTATCTATTTCTGTTTTGTTTATTTGATGTGCTTCTATTGACTGTTTAAAAATATTTCCAAATTCACTCCAGTTTGCTTTCCTAGTGTTGTATATTCGTGTTGTCCTTTTTATTTTAATACCTTGGTCTCTTTTCACTGTTAAATTAATTATTATGGTATTGTGATCCGAGCTCGTCAGGTCTTCTTTCACTGTCCAATTGTCTATTTTGTCCAAGAGATCGATCGAACAGGCGGTGATGTCCACCTGGCTGGAGTAGACCGTTCCTCCTCTTACGGTGAAGAACGTCGGCATATTGCCTTCGTTCAACACATGGAGCCCGGTCTCGTCCAGCAAGCTAGACACCAACTCGCCTCTCCCATCGATCTCTCGGCTCCACCACAGGCTTTTCGCGTTAGCGTCCCCTCCTATTAATAGACACCTCGGCCCGAATCTTCCC
>CM071145.1:18072500-18094634 GCA_036417725.1 Clanis bilineata | reverse complement strand
AGCAATATACACTCACGAAGAATTTTAAACATTGACGTGTTCCCCTGATAAATCATGTTTGGATTTAGGACTCCAGCCAAGGAAAGGACAAGGCCGACAGTAAGTTCGGCCGAAAAGACCAGTCCCATAGACACACCGCGTAACAGCGTAGCACAGGTACGACGCAGCATTGAGTCCCAAATGGAAATACCTGACGAAACAAGAACTTACGCACCGACAAAAGCGAAGCCAAAAGTCAAACTAAATATCGCTCTCCCTGTTTCCGATAAAACCCCTCCTGGAAAAACCCCGAAGTACGCGAACAGAACAGCCGAAGCGCATGCCTGCCTCATCAAAACTCGGCTGCAGATTAACAACAGCAGAAATTTAAAAACAGAGATCAAGGTGGAGGTGATGGAGGCTGCGGAAAGACTTTATAGGCTAGTAAAGGAGGCGGAGGAAGGGAGAATGTACCAAGGAAAGGACACAGTAAGAGCAACCAAAGACAAGGAAACAGAAGGAAATGTTAAAAACCGGGAAGAAAAGGCAAGGATAGAATTTGAGGAAAAGGAGTTTTTGGAAAGACTAGAAGAACATAGGAGACTACTGGAAGAGAGTAAGGAGCAAATGAAGGTATTAAGCGAGGAAATACGGACACATAAGGAAGAGACCAAGACCAGGGAAATTACCTACGCGAGTGTTGCAGCGACTCCCCCCAAGGCTTACCAAGGGGAGAGTATCAAAGCGCTCCACTCGGTAGTGATCACCTCAAAAGATGAAGAAGATTCGGGAGAAGAGGTGTATGAGAAGGTAAGAAAGGCAGTGGACGCCAAAGAAGATGGACTAAAAATTGACAAGATAAGGAAAGGCAAAGATAGAAAAATAATACTGGGATGTGAGACGAAAGAGGAAATAGGAAGGGTAAAGAAGAAGCTAGAAAAGGCAAAAAATGAGCTTAATGTTGAAGAAGTCCAAAACAAAGATCCCCTGGTCCTGGTTAAAGGTGTCCTCAATTACAACACCAACGAGGACATCGAACAAGCCCTTAGGGCTCAAAATAAACATCTCCTCGAAAGGCTTAAAGAAGAGGACAGAAGGTTCTCAGTGAGGTTCCGGAAAAGAGCGAGGAACCCACTGACGTCACATGTGGTGTTGCAGGTCTCACCCCCATTGTGGAAGCTCCTAACGGAAGTTGGATCTGTTCACATTGACGTTCAACGGGTAAGGGTAGTCGACCAGTCCCCCCTAATTCAATGCACGCATTGCTTAGGGTACGGTCATGGTCGAAAACACTGCCAAAAACATCTGGAGGCCTGCAGCCACTGTGGGGGACCTCACAAGAAGAATGAGTGTCCGGACTGGATCGCTGAATCACCCCCCACGTGCTGTAACTGCGAAAATGCGAAAATAGACAACAAGGAGCATAACGCTTTTAGCGAAGTGTGTCCGGTGAGGCAGAGGTGGGACGCCTTGGCGAGAGCCAAAGTGGCATATTGCTGAGGTGGCTCCCGAGGTGTCCCGGCCTACGAGATATCCCACCGTTCACACTAATTACAAGAGTGCGTGGTGGGGTATAAAACACGCGACTGCACCAATCCAAATGGATACTTTTTACTTGCAGGTGCTCATCGTCATGGTCAAAAAATTTATCAAAATTACTTTAGCTAAAATACAAAACTTTAGAACACAAAATAAGCAGTTGAAAATAGATGTCAGTTTAGAAAATTGGGAAAATTTTGCTGTAAAAATCGTACCAATAGAAAATAAAAAATACTTACCGAAGATCCCGCAGCACCGTAGATCACCAGTACCGAAGAAAAAAGTCTCCTCCGCGCATTCACAGCATGTAGAGGGCCCGACGAGTACCTGCAAACAAAAAGAAACAAAATTAATAACTTATAAAGCAGCCAAAACTAAAAGAGAATCTGAGATATGGCCAACCAGGGTAATGAAAGTATAGATGATGGCCATCTAGAACTATCATTCTAGAGCCTGAAGAAGTAAGACGGCTATAATCTCAGTCACATCCACTGGATAACAAAAGAAAATGAATAAAACATAAACAATAAAAAAGCAAAAGTTATAAAAATAAAAACAGATAAAAAACTAAAAATCGAAAATAAATAGTTACTATATACATAATATAGTATTATGTCAAAGTAGTAATTAAAATATACGGGAATAAGTAAATATAATGCAACTGGAAAAAAAATAAATAAATAAAAATATACTAATAAAATAAAAAATAGACAGCAGCCGCAGAGGGAAGAAGAAAAATATAATAGGAAAAGTTCGAAATTGGAAAAAATTAAAGTGTTAGAGTTAAAAGTAAAAGATATCAAGACAGAAACATACATACAGGTAGCAAAGCATAGCAGAAAAGTTAGACTTAGAATAAATTTCCAAATTAAAAATAATCCAAAATTAAATAAATATCCTTAGCCAGAAAAAGACTCTGGCGACTTTAGTCAGGGGACCTAGAGTGGGGCTCTAAGAGCTTCACACTAAATAAAAAAAAAAAAAAAAAAAAAACCTAACCTAACCTAACCTAACCTAACCTAACCTAACCTAACCTAACCTAACCTAACCTAACCCAAAAATTTTGTTCGGACCCCCTGTTACTTTCTTATTCCATTACTTAAATCACCTCCTTCAGAATCCGTATCCTAAATTTCATCATAATAGCTTTAAAAACTAAATTTTGGTGAATTTTTCCCTTAATAAAGGTAAAAATCGCCTTTACCGGATAAGTTTGTTTTCATAATTCCGGAAAAACTACTGCAGATAGCGTGATTCTGACGCCGGTTTGATTCACTGGATGTGAAGCGATCATAAGGTCAACAGACCGGGTGCAACCGTCCCTGACTCCCCAGCACCGAGTTTTTTCCTTCAAATCGGAATATCTTCGCGACGCGTTGTGGGAGGTGGAGACCGGTGGTATCACTGGCTTCTGCCTGCCCTCCTCCAACGGTTACCACCAGTTGCTCTTCGCTTGGGAACCTGGAAGTGGAAAATCTCCACTAGAACTCCTCAACGCGCAACAGCTGGTGACTTCTGAAGGCGGCAACAGCTCGGCGGGACCATCAGTCGTCGAGCGACGGGCAGCATCCTGCAGCAACACCACCTGAAACAAAAACAAAAGTCAGTATTAATTAAGTTCATATCATATCATATTAAATATAAAAGTCATTCACATAATAATATAATTATAAATTTAAATTGTAATTCTGTGTACATTTAACATATTACCCGACAACGACAACAAACAACACATAGACACCTATTACAAATACATAATATCAGTAACATAAATTATAACTAAAACCAAAAATGCCGAGTTTCCATTCGCCACCGAGGAGGGCAATCTCCCCCTTCTCCTCGTCTCATGGAAATAGTGCAACCGAAACCACCCAGGAGCCGGAACCTACGACGAGCCAAGAACCCTCTCAACAAGAGAACGTCGAGCCGGCTACCCAAGCGTCTCAAGATAAACCAAGAGATACTCAGCAAGCGACACAGCAACAAACAGAGGCTGAACAACTAAAACCCGGACAATATCTTAGCAGAACGCTAGAAGCGAAAGCATGTCTTCTAAAAACTAGACTGCAAATAAACAATAGCAGGAACTTAAAAACTGAAATAAAAAATGAAGTAATAGAAGCCACTGAAAGACTCTACAGATTAGTCAAGGATGCTGAAGAGAGATTACCATACAATGGACGAGAACCTTCGCAAAAAACACCAAAGAAGCAAAAGAAAACAAAAGATGACAACCACAAGGTAGAAGAAAACATAATAGAAAACTCTCTAATAAAACAACTAGAAGAGCATAGCAAAATGCTCCAAGAAAATAAAGAACAGATGAAAAAACTAGAGGAAGAAATGAAAATAACAAGGGAAGAAATAAAAACCAAACCTACCTATGCAAACGTGGTAGCGGGATTACCCATAATAAATAATAAACCTTCTCCACCACAGACGGCGATGCACTCAATCTTAATCACATCAAAAGATAACAATGATACGGGAGAACGAGTATATGAAAAGATACGTAACACCCTAAACGCAAGGGAAGAAGGACTGAAAATAGACAATATTAGAAAAGCTAAGGATAGAAAAATTATAGTAGGATGCAAATCAAAGGAAGAATTGGGTAAGATAAAAGACAGAATTAGGGCAGCGGGAAAGGACCTAAACATGGAAGAAATAAAGAATAAGGAACCAATGATACTACTGAGAGAAGTCCTTAGTTATAACAAGGACGAAGAAATAATACAAGCAATACTTAATCAAAACAAACATCTTTTGGGTGATATGAACATAAACAAAGAGAGCTTAAAAATCAAATTCAGAAGGAGAGCACGAAACCCCCTTACATCACATGTAGCAATCCAGGTACCACCCAAACTGTGGAAGCGCTTGATTGATGAAGGATCGGTACACATAGATGTGCAAAGGGTTAGAGTTGAGGATCAGTCACCTCTAATCCAATGTAACCGGTGCCTTGGATACGGACATGGAAGGCGCTTCTGCAAAGAACAGGCAGATGCATGCAGCCACTGTGGTGGAGCTCATCACAGAACAGAGTGTGCTCACTGGATGGAGAGGGCGCCCCCGAAGTGCACCAACTGCGCGAAAGCCAAAATTGAAGTAAACGAGCATAACGCCTTTGACATCGAATGCCCCGTGAGGAAGAAGTGGGAAGCATTAGCTAGATCGGCAGTGGCGTACTGCTAAGGATGATCCAAGGAACATAAGACAGACAAACACCCCAACAGGCGCGGCATCGACCTTCTTTGCACAAGCTAATCTACAAAGAAAACAACTTGCAACTGTAGAGTTTCTTTTGGAATCAAAAAAGAGAAAGGTCGATGTGGCGCTGCTCCAGGAACCCTATGTAGGCGGACAAGGCAGACTAAGAGACTACAGAGGAGTGAGGATATACCAAGGAGAAGGAGGATGTGGAAACGTCGTCAAATCGGCAATAGCAGTACTTAATGACGACTGGGTGGTGACACCATGTCCCTCATTCACCACAACCAACATCACTGTGGTAAAAATCCAAACTGGAACATGCGAGTTAATAGTGGTCTCTTTCTACTTTGAGCCAGATAAACCCATAGGGCCATACCTGGAGCAGCTGGGGAGGATAGCTAAAAAACTTGGACCTCACAGAATCATCATGGGGGGCGACACCAATGCAAAAAGCATATGGTGGGGCAGCCTGGACACTGATAGCAGAGGTGAAGAGATGAGAGGCATGCTGGAGGAGCATGGATTGCAGGTGCTGAACGATGGCAACGCTCCAACATTTGAAACGGTGAGAGGCGGCAAGCTTCTCACCAGTCATATCGACATCACGGTATGCACTACGGACCTCCAAGACTTGGTGAATGACTGGATCGTTGATGACTCTATGGCAAGCTCAGATCATAATGCTATAACTTTCCGGCTAGACAGAAACAAATTAAAATATAATAGAATAAAATCAAAATCCACGAAAAAATATAACACAAATAAAGCCAAATGGTCCTACTTTGAAGAAACATTAGCACAACTAATACAATCCAATGAAATTACAGAAACTGAAATCAATAAAATAAGTGACAAAATGAATTTAGATTTAACCGTAGAAAAATATATAAACATTATTACAGAAACATGCGACGAATCAATACCTCTATTAAAAATAAAAAATAATATGAACTTACCATGGTGGTCTGAAGAACTTGCCAAGATGAAACGGGAAGTCGTCACCAGGAGAAGGAGAATCCGATGCGCAGCGCCGATCCGAAGAGCTAAGGTCGTCGAGGAGTACCTGCAATCAAAAGAAAAATATGAAACCGAAGCTAAAAAGGCTCAGATAGAGAGCTGGAAGGAATTCTGTAAGGTACAGGACAAGGAAAACGTATGGGATGGTATATATAGGATAATAGGAAAGGCAACAGGAAAGAAAGAAGACGTACCACTGAATAACAACGGAAAAACCTTAAGCGCAAAGGAATCGGTGGAGTTACTCGCGAAAACCTTTTACCCAGAAGACAAAGACGAAGACGACAATCCAGAACACCAGGAAATAAGGAAAAAAGCTGCGGAAGTTAACGACACAACCAACGAGGAACACCATGACCCGCCTTTCACCTTGGAAGAACTATATAAGGCGACCGACAGCTTTAATCCTAAAAAAGCCCCGGGAGCAGACGGCTTGACAGCCGACATCTGCAGACAAGCCATCCACAAATACCCGGATTTATACCTGTCACTGGCAAACAAATGTCTTGAACTCGGTCACTTTCCAAACGCTTGGAAGGAGGCGACAGTTATAATCCTCCGCAAGCCTGGAAAGGATGACTACACGAAAGTCAAGTCATATAGACCGATTGGTCTGCTGCCAGTGATGGGTAAAATACTGGAAAAAATGGTGGTGGGTCGAGTGAGATGGTACCTGTATCCTAAAACCAGTCCCCGGCAGTTTGGTTTCATGCCACAAAGGGGTACGGAGGACTCCCTCTATATTTTGATGAAACACATAAGAGAACAACTTACAGAAAAGAAAATAATTGTCATTGTTTCGTTGGATATAGAGGGGGCCTTCGACAACGCCTGGTGGCCGATAATTAGGCTGAGACTGGCGGAGGAAGGATGCCCAATAAACATTCGCAGGGTCATCGACAGTTACCTGGAAAGTAGAAAAGTTAGGCTCAGGTACGCTGACGAGGAGTACGAAAGGTGGACCTCCAAGGGTTGCGTGCAGGGCTCCATTGGAGGTCCAACCTTTTGGAATCTGATACTCGACCCGCTACTGTCCGAACTTGGTGGACGGGGCATTTATTGTCAAGCTTTCGCCGATGACGTGGTTCTCGCCTTCGAAGGACACAACACAACCACCATTCAAAGACAAGCCAACGAGGCGCTAGCCTTTGTGAGGGACTGGGGGACCAGAAACAAACTTAATTTTGCGCCACAAAAAACAAAAGCTATGGTCATAACCAGAAAACTAAAATATGATCCCCCAGTCCTTCGCATGGGCGGAGTAGACATCGGCCTCGAAAAGGAAATTAAAATATTAGGCGTTACAATAGACAGCGGATTAACATTTAACACTCACATAACAGATGTTTGTAAGAAGGCAGTCGGTTTCTATAACAAACTTTCAAAGGCGGCAAGGGCTCAATGGGGATTGGACCCTGAAGTAATCAAATTACTATACACGGCAGTGGTGGAACCCATAATCCTATATGGTGCAAGCATTTGGGCTCCGGCTACACAAAAACTTGGAGTCAGAAAACAGCTCGCCGTAGTCCAGAGAGCATTCGCGCAAAAGATCACCAAGGCCTACAGGACAGTTTCGCTAAACTCGGCCCTACTGCTCGCCGGAATTTTGCCCCTGGACATTCGCGCCAGAGAAAATGCTTCTCTGTACGAAATTAAAAGGGGGTACTCTCGGCGAGTGGTGGGCGACCGGGAGGTGGAATGTCCTGTGGCCTTCGATAGATTGGAGCACCCGGCGCGGCGTAGCGCTGAACAATATCAATGCCTGACTGATGAAGAAGATGTGGACCGGGCTGTCGCCACGGGCCACGCGATATACACGGATGGCAGTAAGATCAGTGGTAAAGTCGGTGCGGCGATATCTGTTTGGCGAAATGGCACTGAAATTAAATACAAAAAGTTCAAACTAGAAGCGTACTGCACTGTTTATCAGGCGGAAATGGTAGCCCTCCGCGCGGCGGTAGGGGAGGCGTCGTCGAGTAAGATGGATCAGTGCAGCATCCTGAGCGACTCAAGAGCGGCCCTGGACACCATTGTCGACGGTGATTCCCTCCATCCCCTGGCGTACGAAATAAAAAAGACACTAAGTGCTAACAAAGAACACGGCAGAACAATAAAATTATTCTGGATTAAAGCCCATGTAGGATTGGAGGGAAATGAACGTGTAGACGAGCTAGCAAAGGATGCAGCACTGAACCTTAAAGTCAAACCCAGTTATGATAAATGTCCCGTTTCATTTGTCAAGCAACAGATCCGTCTCGAGTCGATTGACGAATGGAACGGGCGCTATCTGCAGGGTGAGACTGCCTCAACGACAAAGGTCTTCTTCCCGTGCGCTGCGGAGGCACACGCGCTCATCAAGAAAATCCAAATAGACCATGTCACGACACAGGTGTTTACGGGGCATGGCGGGTTCTCTGAGTATCTGCATCGATTCAAATGCAAGGAGAGCCCGTCGTGCATCTGTGACCCTGAGAAAGGAGAGAGCATAATACACGCTATAACGGAATGCCCTGTACATATTTATAGAAGAACTAATCTAGAAATAGATATAGGAATAGAAATAAAGACAGAAAATATAAATAAAATAATGACAGACAAAGAAAATAGACCAAAGTTTATCGAGTATTGCAATAAAATAGCAATAAAAATAGCAAATAGAAACAAATAACAAATATTATAAATAAAGGTGTATGCATGCAGGTGAGTATATGTGGGTACGCGCTCGCGCGCGCGCGTGTGTATGCGTATGTCAGTCTGTGTGTGTGTGTGTGTGTGTGTGTGTGTGTGTGTGTGTGTGTGTGTGTGTGCATGATTGTGTGTGTGTGTGTGTGTGTGTGTGTGTGTGTGTGTGTGTGTGTGTGTGTGTGTGTGTGTGTGTGTATGATTGTGTGTGTGTGTGTGTGTGTGTGTGTGTGTGTGTGTGTGTGTGTGTGTGTGTGTGTGTGTGTGTGTGTCTACATATACTACTATGTACTATCTACCAAATAAAAAACTGTACAGGCGCCGTATGTATAGTGGACTGCAATTTGCAGTCTAATGCTCTCTCGTCGTTGGCAGCCCCTGCCGGCGCTCGAAATGTCGTTACGAATTCAAATGCGCGCGCATCCGACATTCACTACCGCTCAGAAAAATAATAATTGGAAGTTGGATGATGCTCCGGAAATCCGGATTAAAACAGTAAGCGGAAACTTTTAGAATCCATTATTAAGGTGACCATCTCCCGCTCGGATGGCTCGATTGTAGCAACAAACGTCATGCGACATTGGGAATGTGCTGCCGTGACGGTCATCCCTATCACAAATCATAAATACACACAACCTGGTTGAACCAGTAAGAGTCATCAAAATTAGTAGCGCTCTGGAATTACTGCGAAGTGTTAGTTAGAAATCACTCGAACCCACTAACGTCTAACAAAGGTGCGTTAGCTTCAACACACCGATAACAAATTGCTAATGGAATTTATGCAGGCACTAATCGGAATGCGATTTGGGACTTGCGTTTACGTACTTGGACGTGGATTACATGTACTTATGATAGCAGTAATAGATGTTTGCTATAATAAACCATACATTGACACAATGCACACCTTAATACATGTCACCACAATCATAACTACGTGAATATGAGAGTTTTTAGCATCCCGATGCCCATACATCATATTGATAAGTGACAACCTGTCATCGAAATTATCTATTAACTTTGACCCATCAAATGAGAATAGCTAATAGAAATTATTCAGGCACTGCGTATAAGGAATTTGCTTCCCTAAACCATTACCGCTTGCTGACTCATACGGGGAGTGTAGTCTAATCGCGATTATACGCCACGCATTGGATGTCTCCTGCTCTGATAGGTAGGCAGCAGTGGCGCGGTGAATACCTCGACTTGTCCGGGAACTGGGAACTCCTCAAACGCGAGATGGCCGCTAACAGTATGCAGACGATGTATATGTATGTGTATGTGTATGCGTATGTGTATGTGTATGTGTATGTGTATGTGTATGTGTATGTGTATGTGTATGTGTATGAGTATGTGTATGAGTATGTGTATGTGTATGTGTATGTGTATGTGTATGAGTATGTGTATGTGTATGTGTATGTGTATGTGTATGTGTATGTGTACGTGTATGTGTATGTGTATGTGTATGTGTATGTGTATGTATATGTATATGTATATGTGTATGTATATGTGTGTATGTATACGTATGTGTGTATGTGCATGTATATGTGTATGTATATGTGTATGTGTATGTATATGTGTATGTATATGTATATGTATGTGTATATGTATGTGTGTATGTGTATGTATATGTATATGTGTATGTGTATGTGTATGTGTATGTATATGTATATGTATATGTGTATGTGTATGTATGTGTATATGTATATGTATATGTATATGTGTATGTGTATGTATATGTATATGTATATGTATATGTATATGTGTATGTGTATGTATATGTATATGTATATGTATATGTATATGTATATGTATATGTATATGTATATGTGTATGTATATGTATATGTATATGTATATGTATATGTATATGTATATGTATATGTATATGTATATGTATATGTGTATGTATATGTGTATGTATGTGTATATCGACCTATCCGGGGAGTGAAGTTGCATGTGATGATGGATCGAAATTGCTTTCTTATTTTTCTGAGCTTATTTATTGACCTGTATATTTAACCAGTGAATATTTTTTTGGGCTATGTCATAATTTAACTTGTTATTATGTCATAAATTAAAAAAATACTAGTATTGGTTAAATATATAGGTTAATTTAAGCTCAGAAAAGTATGAAAGCGGTTTCGATTAGTCATCATATGTGACTTTATTCTTTGGATAGGTCGATATGTATATGTGTATGTGTATGTATATGTATATGTATATGTATATGTGTATGTATATGTATATGTATATGTATATGTATATGTATATGTATATGTATATGTATATGTATATGTATATGTATATGTATATGTATATGTATATGTATATGTATATGTATATGTATATGTATATGTATATGTATATGTATATGTATATGTATATGTATATGTATATGTATATGTATATGTATATGTATATGTATATGTATATGTATATGTATATGTATATGTATATGTATATGTATATGTGTGTGTATATGTATATGTGTATGTGTATGTATATGTATATGTATATGTGTATGTGTATGTATATGTGTATGTAAATGTATGTGTATATGTATATGTGTATGTGTATGTGTATGTATATGTATATGTATATGTATGTGGGTATGTGTATGTTTATGTGTATGTATATGTATATGTGTATGTGTATGTATGTGTATATGTGTATGTAGGTGTATGTATGCGTGTATGAGTGTATGTGTATAAGTGCATGTATATGTATGCGAGCACCACCACAACCATCTAATACATACCTCTGTAATAGCTAGCGTAAGAAAACAAGACTTATCCATCAAAGTCAGTAGGTACTTACGATTACGAATAATCTGGTAACCAGTAAGAATATGTTAGTTTCAACACGACGAAAATTTGCTAATAAAAATCACGCAGGCACTAATTGTAGTGGGATTTGAGATTTATTTTTACAAAGTTAGAGTTGAACTACTAGTAAATTTGTTGACAGCAACTGGTGCCAGGTATAACAATAAGTATAACCATTCTATTACTACGTGTCAGTGGGAGTTAAAGCATCCCCGTGCAGCACGCTGAGGTGATTACCAAAATAAAGTAACTAACTAACCCTAACCCTCACAGTTATCCGTTAACTTTGACATACCAAAAGAAAATTGCTAACAAAAATTATGCAGGCACTATTCGTAGCGGGATTTGGGACTTGTTAAAACAAAGTCAGAGTGGGACTACTTGTAAACTTGTTGACAGTAACTAGTGCCATGTATAATGATAAGTGTAACCATTATATTATTATGAGTCAGTGGGAGTTTAAGCATCCCCATGCAGAATGCTGACGTGATAACTAAATTAAAGTAACTAACCCTCACATTATCTATTAACTTTGACATACCAAAAGAGATTTGCTAATTGAAATTATACAGGCACAACGAATCAGAAAATAGTTGATTAAACGAATGAGTACCATTACATTAGCAGAGCAAATAGATTCATAAAATCCGGAAGTGATTAAGAGGGAGAGGTTTTGTATAAGAGCTTCAGCTGAATAATACTAATAAATAGATATAAATAGCAATGAAATAAATGTATGCATGTGTGTTCATGTGTATGGGATCGTGCGTGTATGTGAATGTGTGTGTTAAGGTGGACACGCGTGTGTGCGGGCGAGTGTACGTGTGTGTGTGTGTGTGTGCATTGTGAATCTATATGTGTGTGCATGAGTGTACGCGCGCGATATAATAGGCATGTGTGCGAGTGTGTGTGTGTGTGTGTGTGTGTGTGTGTGAGAAAGAGTGGGTGGGGGTATGTATACGGGAATATGTAATAATGTAATATGTGTGAGTATGTGCATACTACATGCATCATGTATAATGATGTATGGGCAGTTCTATTGCAATAAGTGTTATAACCAACTTAACGTATAACTAGCGTAAGAAAATGAGACTTACCTATCAAAGCAACTAGGAGTTTCGGATCCCTAGGTGACTAGTAAGGAGATGTTAAGTTCAACACACCAATAAGAAATTGCTAACCCAAGCTATTCAGTCACTATTGTAGTATGTTTGAGACATAAGACTTTCATTCTCGGTCTTATCTTGGACTATCACAGAATTAACTGTTTCCTAGGACCTGTATTAAATCGCAACAAAAATAAATTGCTGTCGATATTGAACAGGCACTGAGAAAACGTGAGCGGCAAACTACAATTCGAAATTACAATACAAATTGACAGAGCAATTCTGGCTCAATATAGCATCCGCGTACTAAGTCTCACTAATCGACACATGTAGGTATATACTAATTGTAAGCCGGACCCATTTAAATGGAGCCTATCAGACACAAATAATAAATCCAAAACTGAGTTTGCACTAACTTGCGAATGAAGTTCTGCTAAGTGGATTTGAGTAGGCACTATAGGTACGACATATGAAGTTTGGAAAGTGTCAATCAGCTGATTTGACACTTGCTGAATTTCAGAATGTCACCAAACTAGTAATCTGATCTCATCAGATTCTGACTCTTTAATAATATCGATGCTTTAATATCATAATGCCATGGGATGTTTACAGTGTTGATTCATGAATTGATGTGTCGCATGTGATAAACTTAACATTCGTGATCGAAAATACGTACAAACATATAACACCCGAGAATTAATCATGTAAACAACATAAGACCAGAATTATGACAGTGTAAATAGTTACATACACACTCGTAAAGCCAGCTTCAGATAACTCTCGACCGGTCGTATATAGGTACTTAGCATCTGAAGCAGGTGATGCATTAATTGTTTGAAAAGACTGTAGGTACTTAGACGATCAGTGACTGACTTGATCGATTGATCCCCAGGGTATGGGTACTATGCCTATAGGTGTACTGTCAGGATAGTGATTCACTGCACCCTATACTGTAAATAGTAGCAATCGTGTCAAACCTTGCCAAGATCATTGCACTTATTGTTTGTATGAGACGAGGAGATGGAGGCTATTATACAGGTGCCAGACAATGGACCTATACTGATTAAATATTTTATACTTGAGTCAGTGCACACCTGCTTTGCTTTGTGTGTATTGAATGTATGTAGACATAAAATGTGTTTTATGATTTATGATGAACGATAAAACATCGGTACAATCATATTAATTAGATACAAAATTCAACATAAATAAATTGGTTTACATGATGATGTGTATCTGATATAGGTATATATTAAATGAACAAATCAATATGCATAGATAGCTCTAATAAACCAAACATTTAATGTCAGTTCATAACCAGTAACCGTTACCATATAACAAAATTTATGATTCAGACATGGGGGTCAGATTGCTGTACTAAGCACTATCATACACAACACTACAAATAAATAAAATAATTCATCTACACATGTAAAATGTACATGGAAGGATACCATATATGTGAATGACAAACATAATCTAGAAAAATAGACAACATATTGATATTATTGGTGTACAGTGTGGAACAATACATTATGATATTAATTAAAAATCTTATTATTTAATATGCTAGATACTCAGTTAACTATATATAATAAACCAGGCCGACAAGTAAATATAGGTAGTATAAATTGTAAAACTCAAATGTAAACTGTACAGCAATAATAATTATATATAAGTTGTGAGTCTTACCTATTCCCTGTGTTGAATATTGTTGTTGCAGGAACATTAATCACAAAATTGTAAGAAATAAGTACCAAATGAAACATAAATATGTGCAAAATATAGATTATGTAATTCCACCACTAGGGTCAGGTACCCAGAAACATGAATGTATATATGTGTCTGTATATATGTGAGTGGGTGAGCTTCTGCGAGCAAGCAAGTAAGTGGGCATGAGTTAATATATACTCATACTCATGCAGGGTGCTGCTAATATGTGTACAAGCGTATGAATGTAAATGGAAATGAATGAGTGGACATGTTGCTCACACCATGTATATGGATGTTTATGTATACATGTTCTGTGTGAGTATGCATGAACGTGTGTATGTGTGGATGTGTATGTGTATGTGTACATGGGTGTGTGTATGTACATGTGCATAATTATATATGTATATTTATGTAATATATGCTTATGCACGTATACTTATGTAATGTATACGTGTGTGAGTGAGTGTCTGTAAGTATGTATGTGTGTGTATATGTGCATATGTGTGTGTATGCGTATATGCGTATATATGTGTGTGGGTGAACTTATGGGTGCGTATGAGTGTGGACATGTATATATGTCGGCATTGTGAGGAAAAAAAAAAAAAAAAAAAAAAAAAAAAAAAAACACAACTGCCGATGTAACACTGATAAAATTAGAACATAGAAAATAAGATGATTGTTAAACCTAAAATTAATATTTTATAATGAACAAACATGTACTGCATGTGTGCGCATGTATGTACATGTGGACGCATGCGCCCGTATGTGCATGCGCACACATGTTTATGACTAAGTATAAAATAAACAAAATAAAACGTATTAATACTATATGCATAAAATATTGTTATGTAATAATATTCACAACTGCCGATGTAACACTGATAGAAATTTAGAACATAGAAAATAAGATGATTGTTAAACCTAAAATTAAACGGAATATTTCTTATAATGAATAAACATGTACTGCATGTGTGCATATGCGTATACATGAGGACGCATGCGCCCGTATGTGCATACGCACACATCTATATGAATAAATATAAAATAAGTGAAATAATATACGTATATAACATATTGTCTAGATAATTACTATATAACATATGTAAATTACGATATAAGTTAATACTGTACGCATACAATATTGTTATGTAATAATATTCACAACTGCCGATGTAACACTGATATAAATTTAGAACATAGAAAATAAGATGATTGTTAAAGCTAAAATTAAGCGGTATATTTTTTATAGTGAATAAACATGTACTGCATGTGTGCGTATGTGTATACATGAGGACGTATGCGCCCGTATGTGCATACGCACACATCTATAGGAATAAGTATAAAATAAGTAAAATAATATACGTATATAACATATTGTCTAGATAATTACTATATAACATATGTAAGTTACTATATAAGTTAATACTGTATGAATAATATATTGTTATGTAATAATAAATATAAAAGAAAAAAAAAAAAAAAAAAAAAAGAAAAAAAAAAAAAAAAAAATAGAATCTTCCCATAGTTGTTGTAATATTAGCTAGGTTAGTAGAAAGTAGGAATCCCCAACGAAGGGATTTAGAGTAGTGATAGGTGGTAAGTATAATTGAGAAAGAGTAACAAAGCCTCTATTTACTTTAGGGGAAGGAGGGTGGGGCAAAAAGCCCCACAATAAATAAAAAAAAAAAAAAAAAAAAAAACCTAACCTAACCAGTCGCACGCCGATCGCGCACGAATAAGCAGCGAAACCACGTTGCTCCGTAACAAAAAATTCGGTAAAATAGGCAATTGTGCCCCGATCTTCGCGCAAAAAGTGTCAAATTGTGCAGTGCGTAAAGTGCCATAACGCCACAGTGTCCAAAACATCCGGACACACACCCTGGAGGTGCAAAAGTGATAAAAGTGCCATTTTAAAGAAAATTAAAACTTTAAGAGCCTGGCGCTCGCAAACGCGATCGGTGACACCCATATTTTTTACCATCGTCCTGAAGCCACTGACGAGACCTATCCGGGGACACCCCACGTTCCGCAGTGTGATCGATACTTTTCCAGCAAAAGCCAAAAAAACAACTCGCCACGTGGCACGTGGTCAGTGTTCCAGCGACCGGAGACGAAAACCAGTAGAGCAGTCAGGTGCCGGGTGACGACCGAAGCAGGGAGGCAGTTTCGACCTTAAAATACCTTAAGTACTTTTAAAGATAATTAGAATTAAAAA
Organism: Clanis bilineata; assembly: GCA_036417725.1. Taxonomy (NCBI): domain Eukaryota; kingdom Metazoa; phylum Arthropoda; class Insecta; order Lepidoptera; family Sphingidae; genus Clanis; species Clanis bilineata. The sequence goes on along the minus strand of CM071145.1, from coordinate 18,078,340 downwards.
TTTTGTATCGATTTTTTGGCCATAACTCCAGAAAACGATCGACGACACACAGATTTTTTCTCTCCATCCGAAGCGTCTTATTGCACTCTATATCCGTGCAAAATTTTGGAGTTTTTGGTCGAAAGATCGAATTTTAATCCTAAATTTAATGTTTTTGATGTATGGTGGAGTAAAAATATCTCATATCTCGAAAACTAGAGGAGATAGCCCAAATTTGACCGAAGATTTAAAAAACCATCCGGATGGTTTTTGAAACAAATTAACCCCAACCATCAGGATTAAAAATTGGTAAAAATCTCCCCTCCCCCCCCCAAATTTTTCCAAAAAATTTTCACTCAAATTTGTCCTAAATTAGTATAAAACTAATAAATACCATTTATACAACCCCCCCACCCTATTTTTGAACAAAAATTTTTTCCAAATTTTTTCAAAATTTTTTACATTTTCCCCCATAACTTCAAAGATATTAACCCTACAGTAACAGTTCTTTCACAATATTAATAACCATCTAAATTCAATCATATTTTCATGTAAAAACAAAATCCAAAAATTTTTCAAAATTTTTTGATATTAATACTAACATCGCATAGACCAAGCCCAGACAAAGAGTTTGAGCCCAAACTCGGGTGTATTCCGATAGGTGCAACCTGAGAAAACCGGGTTCCAAAAAAGATCGCCGCCATCTTGCGATAGTTTCAATCCCGGATTGCTCAGCGAGTATTATAGATATAACGGCCGTGTTTGGACTCATTCTAGAGGGGATCAAGTGGCCGAATAGCTGGAGGGCCTTACGTGAAGCTCCAGAGGTGCTGAAGGGTTTTGACCAAAAAATTTTGAAAAATCTTTTTAAACTTCCGAAACAACGCCCTTAGCGTGGTCAACACGAAGACGAGTGGAACGAGCCCAAACTCGGGTATTCTCAAGTAAATAAAGGCAGAGAAAATTGAGAAAGAAAGTTTGTACCTATCATCTTGAACAAAACTTACACCTCAATATCTCAGCTAATTTACACGGAAAACCACCCGTGTTTGGACTCGATCAAATTGTCTCAAAAAGACCTATCTAACTGCGTTCTCTACGTAGAGATCCATTGACTCTACAACTAGACTAAACATCAAATTGTTAAACAAAACAAGTGAACTTACCTGTAAGAGTTCTCTGCGGGATCCGCCGGGCGGGCTGACGCAGACAACTCTACAAAAGTAGAGTCAGCTGCAATCAGCAACCTGGGCAGCGGCCGTTCCGCATAGATCGCCTAAAACTTACCTGACCGTGGAACTGCAACTCCTGGCTCCCGTGACCTGAAAGAAAAGAAAATTAATAATAGTGTAATTGACGAGTAGAGTAAAGTAGAGTTTAAATTAGTATAAGCTAGTAATAAATATATAGATAAGACAGTGCTTTATACGAGCAAAACAATATACGACAGCAGCAAATATACACGAGCTGCTTCCTTGACCCAATTGACTCCGTTGTTAGACATCTACAACAGTCGACTCCCCTACAAGCCGTATACACTTGTAGGGAACTCCAGATTAAATTGACGCGTTCCCCTGGCAACCTCCGAAATCACACAAAATGTTCGGATTTAGGACACCCGCCAGAGAAAACACAAGAGCGAAGAGTAAAACCCCAAGCCCCAGGGGAACCGGCGAGAACAGGGTCGCACAGGCCCGGAGGAGCTTGGAATCCCAGATCGAAAGGTCTGGGGGACCGAGCGCCGCTGAGCCGGTGAGACCGGGCCCCGCCGGGGCCCCTGTGGAGAGGGAGCATATAACGACAAAAAAAGCGACGGCCCCAGCACCTGCTGTAGCCTTATGGCCTAGGGAAGAGGGAGGACAAGGAAATAGGACCACCAAAGCGAAGGCTTTCCTCATGAAATTAAAACTGCAGATAAATAACAGCAGAAACTTAAAGACGGAGATAAGAACTGATGTAATTGAGGCAGCCGAAAAATTATATAAATTAGTAAAAGAAAGTGAAGAAGAAAGAATTAAGGAAGGGAAGAAAGACAAAAAGCTAGAGGATACAACCAAATCAGGAAAGCAAGGAATGGAAACAGGGAAACAACTGGAAATACAAGAAAATGACTTAATACGAAAACTAGAAGAACATAGTCAATTATTAGAAAGGAACAAAGAAGAAATGGTAAGAATTAGTGAAGAGATTAAGAAACAAAGGGAAGAATGGAAGGAAGAAAGAACCTATGCTAGTGTGGCGGCTGGTGCGAAGAGGGCACACGAAGATAAAGTGATGCACTCCGTAGTTATTACTGCAGCAGACCAGACCGTCACAGGAGAGGAAGTTTTTGAAAAGTTTAGAAACACTGTTAACGCGACACAAGAAGGTATAAAAATAGATAAAATTAGGAAAGCTAAGGACCGGAAAATAATAGTAGGTTGTAAATCAAAGGAAGAACTAGGAAGGATCAAAGAAAGGATAAGGACAGCAGGGGGGAGCCTCAATTTGGAAGAAATGAAGAACAAGGATCCTATGATTCTTCTGAGGGATGTCCTCAACCACAACAAGGATGAGGACATAGTGCGAGCACTGCAGTGTCAAAACAGACACCTTCTGGGGGATGTGGGTGGAGACCTCTCGTGCCTAAAAGTGAAATTTAGGAGAAGGGCGAGGAACCCACTGACATCCCACGTGGCATTACAAGTGCCACCGAAAATATGGAAGAGGCTCACGGAAGAGGGAGCAGTCCATATTGATGTGCAGAGGGTCAGGGTCGAAGACCAGTCCCCTCTGATACAGTGTTCGCGATGCTTGGGCTACGGGCACGGAAAACGGTTCTGTCGAGAACAAGAAGATGCCTGCAGTCACTGTGGGGGGGGGGCACCACAAATCGGAATGTGCCGACTGGTTGGCGCAAGCGCCCCCAACGTGCTGCAATTGTACAAAGGCCAGGATCGATGGAACCCAGCACAGTGCCTTCAGCTCGGAATGCCCTGTGAGAAGGAAGTGGGAAACCCTGGCGAGATCCACCGTGGCGTACTGCTAAGGTGGATCCCAGGAACCCAGATCAGACAAACACTCCAACAAGCGCAAGGTCGACCTTAGTTGCCCAGGCGAACCTGCAAAGGAAAAAACTTGCAACAATTGAATTTTTACTCGAAGCAGAGAAGAGGAAGGTCGACTTTGCGCTGCTCCAGGAGCCATATGTGGGGAGCCAAGGTAGGGTGAGAGACCACCGGGGGGTTAGAATCTTTCAAGGAAACAAGGGGCAGGGGGTCGCAGTCAAGTCGGCCATTGCAGTGTTTAATGACGACTTGACGGTGACCCAATACCCCTTCCTTACCACGACCAACATCACAGTGGTAAAGATTAAAACCGGAACCCGCGAAATAGTGGTCATCTCATTCTACTTTGAGCCTGATAAGCCCATAGGGCCATACCTGGAGCAGTTGGGGAAGATAGTCGGAAAACTGGGTCCTCGCGGAATTCTCATGGGGGGTGACACCAACGCTAAAAACATATGGTGGGGTAGCGCGGACACTGATGGGAGGGGAGAGGACATGGCAGGCATGTTGGAGGAACACGGGTTGCAGGTGCTCAACGACGGCAGTGCGCCAACATTTGAAACAGTCAGAGGCGGCAGACTCTTCTCCAGTTGCATTGACATCACAGCAACCACAGCGGATATCCTGGACCTGGTCAGAGACTGGAAGGTTGATGACTCTATGGCGAGCTCGGATCACAACGCGATCACATTTAAAATACATAGCAGAAAAGAAAAATACATTAAACATAAATTTAGAACAACAAAAAAATATAGAACAAACAAGGCCAATTGGAGCTATTTTAGTAAAAAATTAGAACAATTGGTTTCGATAAATAAAATAACAGAAATAGAAATAAATAAAATAAACAGTAAAAAATGCCTAGATTTAGAAATAGAAAAATATATAGATACCATCACCCAAACATGCAATAATACGCTACCATTAATAAAAATAAAAAACAGCTTAAACTTACCGTGGTGGTCCGAGGAACTCGCCAAGATGAAACGGGAAGTCGTCACCAGGAAGCGGAGAATCCGATGTGCAGCGCCGATCCGGAGAGCCAAGGTCGTCGATGAGTACCTGCAATCAAAAGAAAAGTATGAAAATGAAGCCAAGAAGGCACAAATAAGAAGTTGGAAGGAGTTTTGCCAAAAGCAAAACAAGGAAAACATCTGGGATGGGGTGTACAGGGTCATTGGAAAAGTGACCCGAAGACAAGAAGACCTGCCATTGACCCAAAATGGAACGACCCTAAGCACAAAAGAGTCGGCAAAGCTATTGGCGGTGACCTTCTACCCAGAAGATGAGAAGGAAGAAGACAACGCATACCACCAGCGTATAAGAGAGGTAGCCGCGCTTGTAAATGTGAAAGTCGATGATGAAGAACATGACCCACCATTTACTCTCGACGAACTGTTTGCGGCTGCCAACAGCTTCAACCCTAAGAAAGCCCCGGGAGCAGATGGCCTCACGGCGGACATCTGTAAGCAAGCCATATATAAGTACCCAGAATTGTACCTATCACTGGCAAATAAATGCCTCGAATTAGGCCACTTCCCGACCATCTGGAAGGAGGCGACGGTCATAGTCCTCCGGAAACCTGCAAAGGAGGACTACACAAACGTCAAGTCTTACAGACCGATAGGATTATTACCGGTGATGGGGAAGATACTGGAGAAGATGGTGGTGGGACGAGTGAAGTGGTATCTATACCCCAGGACGAACCCCCGACAGTTTGGCTTTATGCCGCAGAGAAGCACCGAGGACTCCCTCTATGTTCTGGTGAGACATATACGGCAGAGACTCTCTGAAAAGAAAATCGTTGTCGTTGTCTCGCTGGACATAGAGGGGGCCTTCGATAGCGCCTGGTGGCCGGCAATTAGAGTCAGACTGTCGGAAGAGGGATGTCCAGTCAACATCCGTAGGGTTATAGATAGCTACCTCGAGAGCAGAAAAGTCAAACTTATGTACTCTGGGGAAGAGTACGAAAGATGGACCTCCAAGGGATGCGTGCAGGGCTCCATTGGAGGACCAACTTTTTGGAATCTGCTCCTTGACCCACTACTATCAGAGCTTGATAGACGGGGTAGTTACTGCCAAGCCTTTGCCGACGATGTAGTGCTCGTATTTGATGGCCACGAAATGAGCACAATACAAAGAGAGGCTAATGAAACACTGTCCTATGTGGGGGATTGGGGGGTTAAAAATAAACTGAAGTTTGCGCCGCACAAAACGAGAGCGATGATTATAACGCGAAAGTTAAAATACGATTCCCCAATCCTCCACATGGGGGGAGTGGACATTAGCCTTGAAAAGGAGATGAACATACTGGGCGTTACTATCGACAGCGGGCTCACCTTCAATGCTCATGTGTCCAAAGTTTGTAAGAAGGCGATAGCAATCTACAAACAATTGGCCAGGGCAGCAAGGTTGCAGTGGGGGCTGGCACCAGAAGTTATAAAACTATTGTATGCGGCTGTAGTGGAGCCAATAGTCTTATACGGAGCAAATGTGTGGGCTCCAGCCACACGTAAACTTGGAATAAGGAAGCAGCTCGCGGTAGTCCAAAGAGGATTTGCGCAAAAGCTCACGAAGGCCTACAGAACAGTATCACTGCACTCGGCCCTATTGCTCGCCGGGATATTGCCCCTAGATATTCGTGCTAGGGAGAATGCCTCCCTGTACGAAATCAAAAGGGGATATTCCCGGCGAGTAGTAGGAGATCGGGAGGTGGAATGTTCTGTGGCCTTCGATGAGCTCGACCACCCAGCGCAGCGTAGCGCTATAGAGTACCGGTGCCTGGCTGACGGTGCAGACGTGGACGAAGTCACC